>JAUZSZ010000075.1:3241816-3253988 GCA_034780575.1 Labeobarbus marequensis | reverse complement strand
GTGTAGTAAAGCAGTTTTGGGTTTATTAAATCATGAAACAATATGACTGAAAGGATATGAATCTACTCTGACCTCTTAGTGAACTCTCTCTGGCCAATAAGCAGTGCTGGGCAGCTGTGAGAAGCTCAGGGAAGTCTTTATTATTCGCTGACCACTGTTCTATCTGGTTCTTCACTGAGGCCAGTACCTATAAAATCAAGAAAGTCAAGAAGGGAGAGTGAAATTAAATGAATGAACATTCCATATTCTTCCATATCCACACCAGGTATTAAGCTCAATTTCAGGTGATTGACAGTGCTATATACAGGTGTAAACGGGGTCCAAAATAAATTGTGATTGGATCACACAAACCACTTCATGGAATATCTTCAGTATGTCTTATCAACATGCTGTGACTCCAGTAAAGTACGTCTTAGAAATAACTGAGATTTCTACTTCAAACATTATATTTGTGTAGTAAATTTAAGGAAAAATATGAACTTTTTTACATTTTTTGTGCTTTATTAACAACAGTCAGAGACCCTCCCCTTGAAATCCAATCCCAATGTCAAAAACAGGTGTAAAGGTCTTTTCACACCAAGACAAATGTTCAATACAAATATTTGGTGCAATAAACATTTTAATTTATCTGTTAAAATGTCTATTCAGACCAATAAGAACATTCACAATAATTTTTCTTTTACAGAGAGGTGTCTTTTCCATAGCGCTGCAAAAAACCCAGCTGGCCAATAAGATTTGTCCTTTTGGTCACATGCTCAGAGCTGCGTTACATCCAAGTGTACATCCGTACACATCCTGAAAAGTTTTTTTTTTTAATCACCTCCTGTTCATAAACCCCACCCTCTTCATGGAAACAAAAGGGACATGAGCCAAACTATAAAAGTCAAAGTACACTTCAAATAAATTTTGCTCAAAGATGTTTGTGTCATTAAATATTTCTTATCACGCTTGGGTATGTTCAAGGGTTTTCTATTAAGTTTGGAATCAGTTAGTTATAAAAATAGCTATAAAAATGTGGTGTGGCATCATGATTGAGTCTATGGAAGTATGGGCAGAACATTGATACCACAGCTCCATTTTAAGATCACTACCGCACATAATTTGGTTGCAAATGACGCCATCATTTACTGTTTGGCTTCCTATCATCATGACAAGCAGGTGTCAGAAACGGGAAAAAAAAGCTGTACACTGCTTATATTTCTGCTTTTCCATAAGCACTACCTACTGTCAGAGACTGAATTTGCATTTTCATTCATTTTGTGATGAACTTTCAGGTTGGTTTGACTAGGTCAAGGCTTTGTGTGAAAGCCATCTTTGTGTGTATTGATACACAAATTAACCAACAGATCTAACATGCCTCTCAAAGACATGCTGATGAATGCTGAGAAAGCATGGTTTTTACTATTGCCCCATGTAATGATATGAAACGAGGTATAATTCAGGTAATTAACTTGGTCACAAATTAAACTTTACTGAATAACATATCAGACAGCAAGATGATCACGTTGTTCGGCTAAGAGCCATCTCACATATATTTTGAGGGCTGCATACCCATTTAGCAGAGTTTTCCCACTCTTAAGGCCGTTCACACAGAGGACGATAACTATAAAGATAACGATAAAGATATTGTTCTAAAAATCGTTCTCAGTATTAAAGAATAGCAGAGTCCACACCACAACTATAACGATAAAGACAAAGAAACGATATCGTTGGAATCGCTTTCAGAATTTTTTTCACCTGATGAACAATAAAAACATTGACACCCAATCAGAATCCATCCGGTTAATAAGGAGCTTGAGAATTTAAAGCGGCAGACGCTCATGCACTCAGAATAAACAGACTATATTGTTCGCTGGTGTGGACACTAATATCGTTATCTTTACAGTTATCGTTCTTGGTGTGAACTGACAAAGGGGAAGTATTGAGTACCAAACCTTGCTGTGACACTGTGTGATGTGCCACTGATGTTATTTTAGTAGGTTTGTGCATCTGTATAATATTAGAGTTATAGAGACAAAGGCTACATTCACACCACAGCCGAACGTGGCCCAAATCCATTTTTTATCCCCCAAATCCTTGGCAGAGTTCACATGAGCTCGTAAATGTGCCCTACATTAAACATTCGTCTAAACAGTTGACATTTCTCAACTGACCTGCATACATAAAAAGCTCAAAATATCTGCCATGTTAATCTGAGTTTAACAAATGTAGGCTAAAGAAATAGTACTAAACCTGATGTTCGATGGAGGCCAGCGTGAAATCAGTTTTGGCATTTTGTGGTCTCATTTTCTACCTTTTTAAACTCAAATTAAGCATGCAGTGACAATGAATACTGAGTATGATTTAAAACTACATTCAGTCAGTAGATCAGACACTGTATAACACTTCAGTACCTGGTATAGTGAGTGGACACTAGGCTGGAACACCATGTTTGTGTTGAGAAGGAAGGATCGCAGCAGGGGCTGAGGGTAAGCAGCTAACTGGGCCAGGATGCCAGTCAGAAGTAAGTTCACATGGAGAGAATTACTTGGCATATTTTCTAGACGAGACAGCAGTACACTCAGAAATGGCCCTGAGAAAGACAAGAGTGACACTTAAATGTTACAAAGTATAAATAAACTAAACTTTACCAATAAAAAAATAAATAAATAAAAATAACAACACACACCTAAATATCATATTGAACATTAAACTGAAACTAATACTAACCAATTCCAAAACTCTGCATAGTAGTTCATGGGGGCCAAAACTGAGGTCAATTTTTTTTTTAAATTCTTACACATTATTCTTCATACACTCATTTATATATTGCACTATTTGAAGGAACTGCCATTTGTAGTAATGACCAAAAGTATAGGGTATATTATGCATGCATTCAATACCATAATGCACCTCAATAACGAGTATGCATTAGTGTATACTGCCTGCTCATAAAAAAACGTGTATAAAACATTAAGTTGTGTGCTATAATAAAAATGTCATCAGTAATATGACCCGTTTAACTCAACAAGTGGCATCTAGAAACCATAAACAATCATTGTACATGTGCATGGCAAATTGTGCACTGAATTGAATTATGTGACACTGTATTTCATGATTTGGAAAAATAAAATGTTTTCTGACCTGTAAAAGGTACAGCATGCCCCCTGCTCCCACTGTGGGGTTTGGTCCCAAAAGGAGATGGTAACTTTTCTGCCTCTGGTGTCTCTGGGGAGAAAGAGTTAAAGTCAATCTCATCTTCCTCCTCAGCCATGAGGTCTGTAGGACTCTTGAGTTCACTGTCTGTTTTTGCTGGACTGTGCTGTGCCCCCAGAGTCCTTATGAGTTCCTCATACTGGGCCATAAGGTCCTCTCCTTCAAGTGACTTATGGTCTGATTGGGACCCTCTCTTTTTACCATCCATTTCATCTACTGGGGAGCTCAAGCCGTTGCTCATTGAAGATTCTGAATTTGTTGTCTTTTGATCAGTTACCGGTCCATCTAATACCTCCTGCTTTGCTCCTTCTGTAGGTTTGGATGAGGCATGATAGCTATTACCAGAGTCATGAGCATCCTTCTGAGCTACCAGGTCATAGACCATAACATCATTCTGGAACTCAGACTCTTCAATGTAAGAGCCCTTCACAATCATAATAGCAGTTCTCCGCAGATCTTGAATGTGTTTTGGGGGCTCGTCCGGGATGGGGCGAGTCTCCTGATCTTCCTCTGGTTGCAGTTGTGTAGGACAAGCATCATAACTATCATCCCACTCCAGCTCCAGCAATCCAGGAGTAGCAGTGACATCTTTGAGGGGTGGACCGGAGCAATGCATTTGATTTGGGGTTTTCCTGCTGGTAACTGGTGGCTGAGTCCTACCTGCTTCTTCCAAGGTACTGCACTGGTATTCTTCTGGAGGAGGGTTCTCACCATCGTAAGGGGCCGACCACACACGGCACGCTCGCATACAGTGACTAATGCTGTTTTGTGCATCGTACAAGTAGTGCAGGTAACTGACATCCAGGTAGATCTCTGAGCCAATGACACAGGAGTTACCACAGTCATCCTCCTCTGAGAGAACCTCTTTTGATTCTAGAGGAAAATGTACAAGCAATATTAAATCAGTTACTAATGCACTTCTCATTACATTTCATGTCCCCTTTTTCAAAAAGGTATTGCTCTGGAATTTGTATCAGCTTTCAAATACTTTAATAACAGGCACAGACATAAGCGGATTACATAGTCAGGAATGAAGAAATTAAGTTGACGCCGGCACTAGTAAGGCTGCAGATTTAATCCAGAAGACGGAAGTCACTGAGACATGAATAACATTTCAGTCTGCAGACTCAAGTCCACTAATCTAAAGTTTAATCTTAGTCAATAAATCTTCAGTGCATGATTTTGTGGAGACAACACAAAAGATAAAATCATTTTGTCTCACTTTTAAAATTAAAACCTAGAAATCTTTGAAAAAAAAAACAACACCACTTTTTTCCCCATCTGCATCCAGTTAAGGGTTTGCAATTCTGCTCCTGGAGAGCCAATGACCTGGAGAGTTTAGTGCCAACTTGGCTCAACACCCTTGCCTGGAAGTTCATCCTGAAGACCTTGATTAGCCAGTCTAGATGCGTTTAATTAGGATTGCAACTAAACTCTGCATGACAGTGGCCCTCCAGGAATAAAATTGAACACCCCTGATCTACGTCCTTGCAAGATTTTAGTTTTCGGTGAAGGTCAAAAGTTTATACATTTTGTTATTGTAATGATACTTCATTCGCAATGCAAATCAAAATTACATAAAATAGTACACTCTTCCACAGGAAGTAAAGAAACTACATTATACCCATAGTTCCTATATGGGAGCCATCAGTGCCTTTTGACCACAGGATGGAGTCCAGTTGTCTGAGTGGAGGGGGGATGACCTCTGGAGAGCAGCAGGAGGGTGTAAGGGCTAGAAACTTGGCGGCTGATACAGAGTAACAGTCTCTTTCTCGCAGGACTCTACGCTGACTCAACATCATGTGGTTACAGGGGATTAGGTACCTGTCAGAGAAGGAGAGACCACACATATAGAGCCACAAGAAAGATAGCTAAACACCAACACCAAGAGTATGAGACAATATTTAAAATAAACTGAACAGTACGCACAAATATACTCACTTGAATACCAACTGGAGCATGACATCCTCACAATACAAGCCAATGAGAGTGCGGAACAGGGCCAGCGATACAGTGCCAAGCTGGAACAAAAGCACAGCTTATAAAACACACTACTGCAAAACACAACTTAATGAAGACACTGCATGTTTTAAACAATAAAACGGGCATTAACTGGTTTAAATTGTATTATGTTAATATTGCATAAAATAAAGCTGACTATTGTGTCTAACAGGAGTTTTAAGGCTCAGTGCTGTAGGGCGTTCTGTTTGAATACACATGCAAACTAATATTTGCATTCAAATATTAGTCTAATTTAATAGAAAGAGCCTGCAAGCTACCTTCATTCTTACATCTAATCTACTAATCACTTCTAAACACTTGTGCACACTGCACAAGTCTTCACCCTGAAGTTTACTAGTACAGCGGTGTTATTAACAGTAGTTCAGTGTAGGGCCTGATGCTATAGCTAAATAAAATTAATTTTAATATTTGTGTTAATTTTGATGATATTCAATATGTATCAATATTTTTGCATTTTATCTGGAATAATTTAAAATTGTGATTGTTATTTCCCCTGAAAAAGACCTGATCTGAATAGAAAAGCTAATGTTACAAAGTACATTTTTGTGTATTTTGAGTGTGTGTGTGTGTGTGTACAAATTCAATCCAGATCAATTTTGTCATACAGTATGAAATTGTTTTGGCCGATCCATTGTTATGATTACCATCAATCATGGCAGTTTTGGATTCAACCCCATATTTAAATATGTTTGTCAATCCAGAAAATTTGCTTTGTTTAGTTATTTTCATGAAAAATGAAATTTTTAATTCATATTGTGAATATTTTATATAGAGAAAGTTTTCAAAGAATGCTCCCTTTGTGAACACTGAAGCTGTCAGTTACTTCGGTTCAGGGCAAGCTCACTGACTGAGTTCTGCACTTTTACAAATACTGCCATTACTATCAATGAAGCTAACTTCACTGCACAATGAACCTCTTATTTTTATCATGTTTACACTTTGCTGGATATAGTGAAAGGATTTGCAAGCAGAACTCCATGATTCTACAAGGTCGTGCAAACCAAAAACTCAATAAAAATGCAGTGTATATTGAAACCTGTGAGGCTCTTCACAGTGTGCACACACAAATATGCACAGGAGAGTTTAAAAGAAGTTGAACCATCCCTTTGACATGGCCATAATTATGTAATTATGTGGCCAACATTAACAATATTCCCTAATTTTTATTTTGTATCACCCAGCACTAGTTCAGCACTTGCCTGTTCTCAAATAAGTACTGTTTTTTGAGATTTAATTGGCTGCTTTTTTAAATGTTATTGGCTGACAGACAGGATGAAATTGTGGTTACCTGGAAGGGAGTGTTGATGCGGCTGACTAGTGTGTCCAAAATGTGTACATTGTCATGGTGATGGAGCAAGATGAAGCTTAGGAAGGTGTGCAACAATGCAGGCTCAGAAACGCTGCGTATGAAGAGGTCCAGGTATGCTGTTGTGGTCATCACCTCTTCAAGTGTCAACTACAAAAAAATTAGGCTGCTTAAAATTGAATCGTACTTATGTAACCCTAAGGGTCAGTTTCCATTGATGTATGGTTTGTTAGGATAGGACATTATTTGGCTGAGATACAACTGTTTGAAAATCTGGAATCAGAGGGTGCAAAAAAAAAAAAATCAAAATATTGAGAAAATCACCTTTAAAGTTGTTCAAATGAAGTTCTTAGCATTGCATATTACTAATCATAAATTAAGTTGATATATTTACGGTAGGCCATTTACAAAATATGTTCATGGAACATGATCTTAATATCTTAATGATTTTTGGCATAAAATTAAAATCAATCATTTTGACCCATACAATGTATTGTTGGCTATTGCTACAAAAATAGCCATGCTACTTATAACTAGTTTTGTGGTCCAGGGTCACATATCAGCTTTCAGAACTAGGAAGAAAATGGCTTATGCCCCACTAACCTTGTGTAATGCTGGTGCTAGAACAGGTACCAGAAAACCATTGTGAATGTAGCCAACCAGCTGGTCTCTGATGGAAGGATGGGCCACCTACACACAAAGCAAAGCTAAATGACCCCACACTGTCTAAATGTATTTTTACTTCCTTTCATCTACTGGGTGTATAAAGATAAGGATACTACAATAATGTTTATTTATAGCTCAACCTTTGTCTCCTGACACAAGACTTCCAGAAGAATGTTTGCAAAACAAGCAGAGGACATTTGTATGTGATTGTAAAATGATACATTGTTTGCCATAGACCAGGGGTGTCCAATCCTGTTTCCGGAGAGAATTTAGGTATAGTCCAAATTAAACACACCTGAACAAGCCAATTGAGGTCTTCAGGATCACCAGAAACATCCTGGCAGGTGTACAGGAGCTAAACTCTTTAAGAAAGTGGCCCTCTAGGAGCTGGACTGGACACCTCTTGCTATAGATAAAACACAAGTGCAGTAGAAATGAAGCAGCACTAGCACACACCTGTATGACAGCATTGCAGAACTCCAAGGAGTTAAGAAATTGCACAAGAGCAGGCAGCTGCTGCCAGTCCTCACGGTGCAGACAGTGCCACTCTTCACTGGGTACATCCAACTTGGTAGGCAAAGATGAGTAAAGCCCACTCAGACCTGTAGCCAAAACCTTCATCAAAAACAAAAATAAATAAATAAACCAATTAATTCACAATAAAATTGTGATCACTTCAATAAAGACAACCATTATGTATTAGCACAACAATCTTTAGCTACAAGCTTCCTGGCTTCATTCACTGGCAGATGAATGTTAGGTCAGAAAGGGCTGAGAGTGCATGTGAGGCTGCAGCATCAGGCTCTATTGAAGCTGAGGGTGATGTCATCTTAGTAAGAAGGGTACTCATCCATGGTGTAACAGATTATGCAATTATCTCTAATGACTTTACATAAGCACATACTGTGCTGCTGGATGCCCTGACAGGGCCCACGTTGGCACATATTTGAAAGGAAAATTTGATAATATTCAGAAACAATCCATGCATTCACAAAAGATTTAACCAGTTTAACTGTCCTGTTGGCTTCACTGACTGTGGATTTCATTGCGATTTCATAAACAGCCAGATAAGATTACTCAAGTGTTATTCGTGCTCATTATAACTGGAGGCTATAAATGTCATATTTCTTCAGGGTTTGCTAGTTCATATAATGATGATGATGTACAGCAGTTGTACATTCAATTCCTGTTTTGTTTGTTTTTAGTTTGTTCCGTCACATTTAACACAAGTTGGCCCAAGTTAATGAGCCATCTTTATGGATTTAAAGATTTAAAAATTTCAGCCAATATCAATATGTTGCTAATATGTTTTTTTTTTTTTTTAATGGGGGAAGAGCAAAAAATGGCCAGTTATAAAAATGTATAATAGTTTGTCTAAAAAGTTAAAAATAAAACACTGCAAAAACTAAAACCAACAGTTTTACATGTTCAAAACATCATATTCATTTTGGGATTTACTAAAGATTACATTTAACAGTAAATGTTTTAATTTTTTTTTTAATTAACTTAAATTAAGCACAGTATGATGGCAAAGTAACCTAAATGTAAAAATAGGGCTAATAGGCATGCAAAATTAAATATCCAAGTCAAATAGAAATTCCTTTTTATGCACTCAACACTTCAGAAAGCACCATGACCCATAAAGACTATTTAATTAGATGGTAATTTAGGCAATGCACAGCAATAAAGTAAGCCCAATGCAGCAGGAACTTTGGTAATTGTAAGCACTTTTGGACAGAATCCAAGTAGCTTAAAAAAAGAGAAAGAGTATAAATAAAAGAGGAAGGACATACTATAATAGACTCATACCGGACAGAAATAGGTATTCTCTGCGATGTGTTTGGCCACAACACGGTTCTCAGCAGAAAGAGCCATAATAAGCAGAAGCGCATCTCTGGCCTGCTGTCCGACTGACCCTTCCCTGTGTATGAAGGGGATGAGTAGGGAGAAGATCAGGAAATTAGCAGCTCCTTGGTCCTCACTCGTATGGAAAAACAGTTCCAGGACTGATGGGTCTTTAGCCAGAACACAGCACAGCTGGTTCAGGAGCAGCACAAGCTCTGTCTCCACAGCAGAGGAGCTTGGACCCGATGAGGAACCGGAGCAGGATGACAAGAGCATCATTAAAGGCTTGAGAACTGGTTTATGATGAAGTAATGGCTGCCTGGCTTGTCCAATCAGCATCTCATACATCTTCAGTTGCTCTAATTTCATATCATCTGTGAACTCTCGCCTCAGGCTCCAGATAAACAGTCTCTCCAACACGTTCTCCATCACCACAAACTCCAGAATGGGCCCCATGGCTCCATTTTGACCACATTCCTCTTCCATGAGGAGGAAGAGCATGTGCTCTACATAGTTCTGCACAGCGCTGGCCTCATCGCCAGGGACTGGACCGAAACGGAAGCTACCGAGTCCTCCGCCCCCGCCAAGACCTCCACCCAGACCACCATTACTGCGCAATGGGTCATGCTTCTCTAGAATCTTCACCACCTGAGAAAATGAGAAAAACAGATCAGAAGTCATTCACACTGGAGAGAATAGCCAAAAGGGATTTAATCACACTACAGCAAAAAGTTGTCTTTACAGTATGGTCACTAAAATTTACTTTAATACATTACTTTACTTTAATAAATAATACAAATATAAAAAAAAATGTAAAAATAAATGTAAAAAAAATTACAAAAAAATTATATCAATATTTATACTGGAATATTGCAATGTAGCAGGAAGACATATAATCTATGTCATGCAAATTAGTAGCTGAAACAACTGCAACAATGAGCCCTCTGTCCTGGTGCTGATCTATTCTATCATGACAAAACTCCCAGTCAGGGGTGTGTCAAACTGAGATTGGCTTATTAACAGAGTAAAGGAATAACCTGAAGGCTTCAGGAAGAGGAAGTGCAAGCAAGGCCAAATGGCATGTTGCTCTTAACAAAGTGTACCATTCATCAATGCAAATCAAGCAGGAAGGGTTGAAAGAGTGAAAGTGTTAATGGCATCTCAGTTCATTAGAATATTTTATAAGTTAACAACAATAATACTAGTTTGCTTTCAGAAAACTACCCTAATTTCTGTCTTTAGAGCTTATCTAATAGCCTGAACTCATCTTCTGTACCCAAACAATGCCTCTATGTTCTGGAGCATTCTGCTGAATCAACAGAAGAGGTCCAGAGATTCACAGTGTAACACCAATGGGATAGTCTGTTCTAGGGCCAGTTCAGGACTTTAAAAGCTTACAAAACATTTTAATTACTTATTTTAATGATCAGAAACATAATATTTTATCATATATAATATGTAAATATATTTAATTCGTATCTGCTTTATTTTTTTTTCATCATAAAGCCTTATATAAATTAAACTTCATATATAATAAACAGAAAATAACCCTACTCATATAAAATTTGATTTGTACACCTGAGGTGGAACAACCCTTTTTGAAAGTTAATCTTTTCACTGAAAAACTAATTCATTTGTGGATGAGAAAAAAAAAAACAGTGTATATCCACAACAAATTTTCATGTAATTATACACCTAAAGCAAAAGTATCAAGCAGGTAGTAACAGACTACGCTAATTCTATTGTACTCTGCATGTTTTTGCATAGCAAAGTATTTTAATAAATATGTAATTCACCACAATGAGCATCATAAAGGTTTTTCTATTTTGCCAACAGTAGTATCATGCCTACTTTAAACAGTAGAGAAATGGCATTTAAAAACAGCACACAAGGAAAGAAGACAATCTACTAGAACGTAGATACTATGTACCTGTGCCCAGTGGTTTTTGAACACGATCATGCATGTTTCAGGGTCCACTCCTTTCAGGACCAGTGTCTGGCCACCTCGAGTCCCATTGGCAACCATGGATGTCATTGTTGTGCTCTCACAGCAGGACTAAACCATTATGAGTGGTGGAGTGGATGCCGAATTCAACCAAACATAGACTGATTTAAAAAAAAAAAAAATGAAAAATTATTTGTACAGTCTAAATAAATCTGAACTGAAAAGTATAAAGTACAAGTATATATATAAATAAATATCCTGTGAGAAGAAATGCTGGCACAGCACAACCCAAGCACTAACAGTAACAGCAGAGAACAGTTAAGTTGCGGTCTGTTTTAAATGTACATCACTATTTCAGTGGCTGTCCTGGCAACAGCACTGTCATCTTTAGAAAATCAAAGCCTTTCAAGCTGGATTTGCTGCGATAATGTGGCTGCCTAAACATAATGCGAACGAATGAACTCAGTTGCCATCACTTAAAAATGCTAATTAACAGCATGTGGATGTGAGCTTTGTGTGTTATGCAATAGCATACAGTACATGTTGCGTCTTATGTAATGCTTCCTAAAATAAAGAAATGTAGCAGTACTGCATAGCTTGCTCTCTACTGCATATGCTGTTTTTATCAAATCAATAAAGAGACCCCCAGCCTTAAGCATTTAAGGTTTACTTAAAGGTTTACTTTATCTACGCGTTTTAAAGTCACACTTTGCAGAATGCATTGTAAAAATCATAAAAAATATGCAATAACCAAAAAAAAAAAAAAATTATGTTTTGGATATATTTTTGCACACTAGGCATTCTCTCAAATGTCACGAGATGCATGTTGAGATGCCGTTTAAACAGTATTCAAAGGTTCCTCATGTAGGCTTTTTTCTATCATTCACTGAAGCCTTCAGATGAACATTTGATTTGAGGTTGACCAGTATTGTTTTGTATCGATCAAAACCGTTATTTTTATGCAGATACATTTTTTTTTTTTTACAATTTTTCTACAATAAATAAATACTATAAAATACTAATAAACTACTATACTATAACTAAAAATAAAATAACTAAATAACACTACAATAAAAACATAACATGCAAAATTTATTTTCATTATTCTTTATCTTATTAGGGGCCAAGCACCGAAGGTGCGTAGGCACCTATTGTGTCTGTATGATTTATTATTCTGCTTCTTCTTCTTCTTC
>JAUZSZ010000075.1:3114292-3130171 GCA_034780575.1 Labeobarbus marequensis | reverse complement strand
TCCATCCATCCATCCATCCATCCATCCATCCATCCATCCATCCATCCATCCATCCATCCATCCATCCATCCTTTACTCTGACTTTTCACAAAACTATTTTAAATAATGTTTTCACAGAACATTCAAAAAAATATTTTAGTTGCATTTCTAGTTCACCCTAAAATTAACATTGTCATCATGTACTTACCATGCCATTTACTCATGTTGTTATTCCGAACTCATAAGACAGATGTACAAAATATTACAGCATCTTAATTTTTGTCCCAAAGATGAGTCAAATGGGTTTTGAGCAGCGTGAGGGTGAGTAGATGATGATGGAATTTTTATTTTTGGGTGAACTAACACTTACAAAACACCATGGTTATACAGTATAAGCACCCAATATATAGTAAAGGGTAGGTTGGTTATGCACTTTCAGCCTGCTTTTGGTTCTTCAAACACCTCAGATACTAATGTAATATAAAATAGTTTTTACTCAGGGTAAATATAAAAAAAAAATATTCATTGATTACCAACAAACTGCCATAGGCTTGCGTTGTATTTAATTACAAACCTTGATGCAAAATGGACAGATATGTCTTTCAAAATACACAAAAATATAAACATAAAAATGGAGAATTATTAAATTATTAATGCTTTTACTAAAAAAAAGAATTAATTTTTTTAAATAATTTATACCTCAAAGGGTTAAAACAGTAGCTACTATTTCTTTTGAGAATAGAGCTGTATAAACATGAGAACCCCTCATCTGAAATTAAACTTTTATTAATTGTGGTCTGTATTATTGTTCCCTCATCCCTAGCTTCCGCACCAGCAAAAGTTTGGGCTATTCTGCACACTTTGTGGGTGGATGTCTGATTGTGACCTCTCTAAAGTCCAAAGCCAAAGGCTTCCAGCACTGTGTGAAATATGACTTTAAACCCCAGAAGGTATGAATCACCTTACCAGTTTGTACTCTTACAAACTCTGTACACTTTTCAAAGTCTTCATCTTTACCTCTACAATGTACAAAGAGAGCAAAGTTGACATATAAGAAGGAGGGTTTGTGCTGAGGCCAAGTCGTGTCTGAGGATTTGTAAGAAGAAACCAAATCCCTTCCCTGCTTAGATCCCATATGCCCCCTGGAATGGGGAGGCATCCTCGGATAGCACCTTTAGACTAGAGATGGACAACCACTGCGAAGGATGATCCAACAAGACATGCAGTGTGTGTATGTGTGTGTGTGTGTGTGTGTATATATATATATATATATATATATTTCATTTATTTTATTTTTTCAATGGACAGTCCTTTTCAGCAATGAAAGTCTGGTACTTACTAATATTATTCAAATTCACATTACTAATATCAAGAAGCTCACAAGTGCTCTAAAAAAGCTTTCATGGGGTGCATTTGGCCTATATTTAGAGTCCATTCCATTCCCTCTGGAGAGGTTTTACCTAAGGGATAAGCACCTTCATTGGCTTTTCCCACCGTTTGATGGAAATTCAAGAAGATCTGGGTGAGGTCATTGCTGGAGGGTGTAAATGGACCACGGTCTCATAACTGTAGCAAAGTTACAAATGCAAGTTTAGCAGCAGACGTTTCCTGATGGACCGTATTTTTCTATTGACCAGGGTTTTTTTTAAACTAGGATCCAAGGTCTCCCAGGGGACCACAAGGTTGCAAAAAGGTCAAAAGTGTTAGGGCTGTCAAAGTTAAAATGCACTTAAGATATTAATGAAACGGAATAATATTTTTACATTCTTATTAAAATGTATTATTATTATTTAAATCTGCTTTCTAAGGACTAATCAGAAATCATGAGATGATCATTGTGATTTATTATATTGTATTGATACACAAATAGACATGTTAACTCAGAATTTCTGCCAGTTTAATAAAAAGTAAATATTTTCTTGATATTTTCACTGTTTGCTTTTATTACAATGACAGTGCAAAAACTAATTATATAATTTCAGAAACTGAATTATAATTTCACATTTAATATTTTTCTTATTCCGTTTGAATGATTGTTTAGGCGCGGAAATAGAAAGTGAATTCCTAGAAGGGGATCATCTCATTTTGGAGTCCAAAAGTTACCCCTTTTGAAAACTCTTGCTATAATGCTCTCAATCTTTGCGATATTGATATTAAATAAATAACGTCATGCTGTCCTTTTTATAATTGCTAATGTTATTTTCATTTAACAGTGGTATATGGTGACCATAGTGCACATCTATAATCGCTGGAAGAACAGTGAAATCAGCTGCTATGTCAATGGAGAGTTGGCATCATATGGTGAGATCACCTGGTTTGTCAACACAAGCGATGTAAGTACTTTCAAAAGGCTCTGTTATCTCTTATTGTTCTAGTTTTAACCAGCAGTTAAGCTTGAGGCCCTGCTTTTATTCTCCAGAAGCGTTTCTGTTCAAAGCTTGTCAATATTTTAGCAGCTACAAATCCCAAAATACCCACAAACTTTGAAGTATGAAACAAAACTGCTGGACATGTAGACTTTTCTTTTTTTGAAATTGTAAAAAAAAGTTGGACACTATTACACTGAAACAGCATTGCTCAAGGTGCTAACAGTTAAAGAGCAGCATTTTGTAACAGCAATTTGTTGTTTTTTATGTTGATTGACATGAACTAACAAATTGATGCTAATATGGTGTATTGTTCTTTTATTGTATGTACGGGGACATACTAATACATGGACAGATTATCATTTGTGTAAAATGAGTCTCACTAAAAAGCCCCTTTTTAAACAAAACAAAATCACTGTAGTAGAGTAATAGGTATACTAGCTGATTGAAATGATGGGAGTCAATAAAGTACAAAGGACTATATAAATGTTATAATGTTCTAAAACTTGGGGTCAGTAAGATATATTTCTTTGAGAAAATAATACTTTTATTGATACTTTAATTCAGCAAGGATGTATTAAATAGTTTAAAAATTAGAGTAAAGACATTTATAATGTTACAAAAGATTTCTATTTCAAATAAATGCTGTTCTATTGAACCTTCATTAAAGAATCCTGAAAAATGTATCATGGTTTCCACAAAAATATTAAGCAGCATTGATAATAGAAATGTCTCTTGAGCACCAGATCAGTATATTAGAAGGATTTTTGAAGGATCATGTGACACTGAAGACTGGAGTAATGGCTGGATCCATCGTAAATGATATTTTAAAAGAAAAGTTATTTTAAAATGTAACAGTATTTCATATTATTACTTTTCATGTTATTTTTATGGTCAAATAAATGCAGCCTTAGTGAGCATAGAATACTTTCATAAACATAAAAAATTTACAGACTCCAAATTAAGTAGTGTACCAGTACTACACTTGCAAACATTGTGATGAATTAAAAAAAAATAACTAAACCTTTTTCCCTTTCTGTTCTTCACAGACATTTGACAAGTGTTTCTTGGGCTCATCAGAGACAGCAGACGCAAACCGTGTGTTCTGTGGTCAGATGGGGGCAGTGTATCTGTTCAGTGAGGCTCTCAGTGCTGCTCAGATATTAGCAATCTATCAGCTGGGTCCTGGATACAAGGTGGGATCTATTTCTTTGCCCAAATGCTGTCTATTACAGATGTTAAAAATCACATACATGTACAGAATTGTTCATTAGATTATAAAGGGTAAATGCAGCCACATGCTGCTGTTTTATTCCTCTGTATTTTTCTTTTTTCTTTATTTTATTATTAAATTTGCTTGAATGATTTGAAGCACTAAAGTGATAATTGGCTGGAACACATCAGGCATTTTTATCATTTACATCATCAGTCTGTTTATTGCACTTAAACACTTTTATTAAGTGTTCTGATGAATCAGGGTTAATTTCATGCTTTTCTCACACACTTGAAAATGTTCAGTGTAGCTCTACTTAGCATCTCTCTCCCTCTGATTGATACAGGGCACATTTAAGCACAAGGCAGAGAGTGACCTGCTGTTTGCAGAACATCATAAGATGCTGTTGTATGATGGAAAGCTGTCTGCCAGTATCGCATTCACCTATAATCCTCGAGCCACTGATGCTCAGCTTTGTCTGGAGTCCTCCCCCAAGGACAATGCCTCCATCTTTGTGCACTCACCACACGCCCTCATGCTGCAGGTATGCTCTTCCTCTTTGTCTCTTCATCACACCTGGTTTACCATCCTTGCACAGTTGCCTAAAGAGACCTGCCCTGCCAGGTGGACTGCTGTCTGTGGGCGAATGAAACTAGCTCATCACCATTCGTTAACATAATTAACAATATGAGCATTTTATTATTTCGCTCAGCAAAATACGGCCCACACCTGTGCTGTATCCAGCACTTCATGAGTTCTAAAAGCACTTAATCTAATCTGGTTCACAGTGTTGTCAAGGGAGTCTACAAGCTTTTTAACATTCATGTATTTATTAAATATATATTTTTGACTGTGCCAGTGTGAGAGAGTTTTGGGCCAGTTAACTCTTTCCCCTCTTTCCATCAGTACTCCCAAAGCTTGCACAGGCCTTTACCTCTTTCTGGATTGACATTTCAGTCTGTAACATTAGGCAGTTTTAATTTATATGTGGTTAGTGTTGATGATCGTATTATTTTTCATATGCATATGCTTACATATGAGATTGCTGGTTTCTGTGTCTTCCTGGTCAGTGTTTTTGATCGGCACTTTCTAGACTCATTCAGGAGATGCGTAATAGCGCCCCCTATTGTATAACAGTGAAAACAGAAACCCGGAAAATTCTGTGTTTGGCAGGGAAAGAGTTAATAGAAGTATCTCTGTGGTTTACATATGTTGTACATGTGAATTGTACAAAATTAGCGTGTTAACGCAGGCAATTAATTTTTCCAGTTTAACAGCGTTAAAAATATTTACCACAATTAACGCAGGAGCGGAGCTAGGGTTGGCCACCCCACTCACAATTGCTGCTTCTGTCTCTTTTTTTTTCTTGACAATAATCACATTTATTTAGATGTAGAACATCTTTACGACCACATCAAACAGGAGACTTTTCAGACGCACACTCCACTTTGCCTCAGGCGCTAGTCAAACAAGGTCAGAAACAGTACAGGTGACGAGGGAGCTTCAGTAGAACATCAATGAACTACAGTCAGATGAGATTTTGTCAAGCCATATGCCAGTAAAACCAATCTTCCTGTCCTGTCAGCTGTTATACTGTGCTCATAGCACATCCTCTTGAATTGCACGCACAAATATGGTGGTGGCACGCTGTAGCCTGTATCATTTCATATTAAAGCACGAATGAAACTACGACCATGCAGTGTCGTTATGTCAATGAAAATACTGTGTGCGTCAGATCCGTGTCATGTTCTGCAGCGGCAGCTCTTAAAGTAATAGCAGTCAAATAACCTATTAACCCAGCTGCTGTGATGCGTGTTAATCAAAGAACAAAAGAAAAAAGAGGAAATCAGTAACTTTTGTAGCTTTATGGATTCATCTATTTTTAATTTAGAATTTAGTGTTTGATAACTTTATTCAATTTCTGTATATTTCCTACTTGCTGTAGGACACAGGTAAATATGACATTTATTATAATTGGTTTATGTGAAGATTGTTTCAATTTCACTTAAATTAAGTTGTTATTTTTTAAAGTCTAATAAATGTTAAAATTGACAGTTCTCAATTATACTGTGATGTTGAATGGCTATAGTCCATGGTTAATTATTAGGGAAAAAAGAACAATTTCCAGTAGACATCAGTAGTATTGGTTTCAGTGATATTTGCCTTCAGTCATAAGAAAAGATGTCATTAAACAAATTTTAAAAATATACTGTCTTTATGTTGTTTCTACGTTAATTTGAAGATTGAATGTGCTATCATTGCAATATAGAAGTATATTTAAAAACTTTAATGTTTTGTAGGATTAGTCGCAATTAATAGCAATTAATTTCAGAAAACAATGTGCAATTCAATAGTTATTTTTTTAATTGATTGACAGCACTATTTTTAATGTCTTGCAAGCATAAACATTTGGTTATGTGTGATGCATTTTGAATGCATTTGAATTTCTTCTGATGTCTCAAGATAAAGTTATACTGTATAACAGGATAACATAAATGAGTCTGGAAAGCATCAGAACATTTTTTAAAGTTAGATATTATTTTATTCTCAGTGCACAGTTGTTTTACAGAAAAAGTGTGTTTATGAATGTATTACTTAATTAAAACCCAAGAAAGGATAAAAATAATATTAAATGGATATTCTGAATAACAGTTGGTAATTTAATTAATAATAAATGAAAAATTATTCAACAATAAATTATTATTATTATTACTTCTTGAATTATTAATATTGTGTTGGCAAAAACATTTGCAGGATAAGTACAAATCTCAACTGGAAAAATAATTGTTGTCAAGCCCTGGACTTCATAACTGAATAATAGGAAATATTCTATACAATGACCAACAGCAACAATATTAACTTAAATGTAGCTTAATTCAGTTTTTTTTTAGTTAATAAAGTCTTCTTAAGTTCTGAAGGCATATTCACATGCTGAACAGATGAAGTAGTTCTCTCTGACAGTGATTTTATGGATGTGCCATCTGGGAGAGCACTGGTCTGATTAGAGAAGGACCTCACAGCTGTCTTTTTGTATTTAATTATACCCACCTCCCCTTCTTCATGCATACAGAGCACAGATTTAGGCAATAACCTTCCCATTCAGGAGTAGTTGTTGCAGAACAATAGGAATATGACAAAAATATGAATTGTGTTGACCAGAGGGTATCTGTGTTACACAACATGATGACGTAATACAACATGAAATTACAAAACAAATCCAATATCAAGCCTTTCTGTGTTTCAGGACGTCAAAGCTGTGGTGACACACTCGGTTCAGAGTGCGATCCATTCTATAGGAGGAGTTCAGGTCCTTTTCCCCCTGTTTGCACAGCTGGATTTCCTCCAGCACAGCGGTGACGAGCTGGACACCTCCGTCTGGTGAGAACACCAACTCTGCCTGGGGGCAGAATGAAAATTAGGAAAGGGATTCTCAGTGGGGAAAATAGATTGCGCTCTTCTCAGTTTTAGCCTGGCCAGGAAAAACTGAAAATTAAGTTAATATTGTCTATCCTAGAGTTGCTAAACCCAATAGACTCACAATAGCAGCTTTTTAAGGAGATGTGTTCTCATGGTACACAAACCATTAGTCTGTTTTTGGCTATGGGGTTTGGTCCTCGAGAGGTCAGTGCTCAGTATCATTCACTGTTATTTTGTGTGGACATACCATTGACTAGGGGCCAATACAAAGTTAAATATTTAACCATGATTGGCTGTAGTACTAACAAATGAGTGTTACCTCAGTCAAGAATTTGAAATTTTTTTTTCTTTCCCATTATCATAATGATTCAAATGCATTGATTTATCAGTAACAAAACACTGTTGTGTTTCTTGGAGAGAAAACAGTTCTGCAGTGGCTTTTTTGGAACTATTTTTGTCGGAAAAAATAAGCAAAAACACACAATACTCTCTCTTGCTGATGTGATATTGCTAAACTATATCAGATGATATAAATATAAGACAAATCCCCTTAGGGTGCATAGTCATCATCCTGCATGATGTTTGTCAGCAACTGCATGCAGTGTAAGATGGCATACAAGTTATATTTGTTCATTTTTAATTATGTGTTAGTTTTGATAGTTAATTGAACCAAATTAATGTATTAAATTGTCAGGCCTAGTGAAAATTTATGACTTTCTCAGTAGAACACAGAAAAGATCTTTTGCAGAATGTTCAAGCTGTTTCCAAGGAAAAGCCCCATAAAAGTTGAACATTTGATGAATATTTTTCCATTATATCTCAAATCTCATTTAAACTTTGAAACATGGCATGTTGTGTGAGCCAGATACTCTTCCACTCTCCCAATCTAATTACTGTCCTATCTAAAAAGAGGGGAAAATGACCAAAAACTTAAACGCCAAAACCAGTGTTTGTTATCAGTGATGAAACAGGTTTCAAAGTGTTTAAACTTTTCAGCCTGTTCATCAAGATTTGTTTTATGGACATTTTCGTTTGTTTGGATTTTGACAGCCTCTGGTCGCTCTCTTACTTGAACTAGATCAGGTCTATATGTTATTTATCATTTTGTTGTTAGTTCTGCAACAATCCGCTCACCTGTTGTATGTTTTTTCTTAGTTGCACACTACTGTCATTTGTGATGGAGCTGCTAAAGGGCTCTGTAGCTATGCAAGAGCAGGTGCTGGCCTGCAAGGGCTTTCTTGTCATCGGTTACGCTCTGGAGAAGGTAAGTGCCAAACACGAAAATTACTTTATGCATTGAGTATGTTGAACCTGTGCATCCAAAGGCAGTTTAAATCCTGCTAATGCTGTAACATAAGAAAAAAGGAGAAAACTGTCTTCTTAAATGTTCGAAGCAAGCTTATACTCTTATAATGAATATAAGGGAGTCCTTACTATGACATACTAGCATATGCCTGCAGACGTTGCTGGGTAACACATAAATAGAAAAAAGTAGAAAAAAAGTAAAAACTGCTTAAGAATACTTAGTACCGTAGCAGTCACTGGATGTCACATGAGCATCTGTTTTATAACCAAGAAAAACACTTTGAATACTCAAACCTTGCCCTTTACCTTTATCTAGACCTCCTGTTTTTTCAGTTTTGAAAGTCTTTCTCTTTCTCTCCGCACACTCACACTCAGACTAAGACTGGATTTAGTCTGTATCTGAAGGCCCTAAAATGTGCAAATGTTAAAAGCTCTTGAAATGATTAAGTTGCTTTTGTAACTATGGAAACCCAATTTTGTAACTATGGAAACCCAACTTCCAAATTTTAAATTAGTTCTAAATCCAGTGAAAATGAAAACAGTCATTCTAAAATGTTTTTTTTTCAATATTTAAACTGCAGGTAAATATTTAATTTTAGAAAGAGTTGAAAGAAGAGTTGAAACAGTTGAAAGAAATGTTCACATTTTTTTCTCTACATTTCCCCGCCCCTTTTTTTTGACAAAATATATGTTGCTACCAATTTAGCAGCACTAGGTCTGTGGTGATATTTTATACAGGAATGCTAGTGCCTCTTTGTTACAGATGGTTATAATGGTGTGTTAAGATTTATTACTGAATTAAGAGATTCATGCAAAGGTTGATAGTCCCTCTCCAACAACACGTTGGTTGTTCCATTAGTACATCTTAATGTATGAAGCACTAATTCATTTGTTGCTTTCATGTCTTACAGTATGTTTTATTTTATGTTTTAAATTTTTATATTGCTCTTTGTGTTATATTTTTGTTTATTGTTGTAATATTGCTACTGTTTTGGCTCCCTGATATATTGGCTCCTGAGATATCTGTCACAAGAGACCAAACTGAAAAAATGAAGATTTAATAACTTGTACTGTAATGTTTGAAAATAAGTTGCATCTGAATAGTCACACCAGGTCAGAATTGCGTTGTTTTGAGTACAAAAACAAAAAAATCAAAACAAAAAAATCAAAACAGATAAGTGAGTAAAAGTCACATTTGTGACCCTGGACCACAAAATCTGTCTTAAGTCGCTGGGGTATATTTGTAGCAATAGTCAGCAATACATTGTATGTGGTCAAAATTATCGATTTTTATGCCAAAAATCATTAGGATATTAAGTAAAGATCATGTTCCATGAAGATATTTAGTAAATTTCCAACCATAAATATATCAACTTCATTTTTGATTAGTAATATGCATTGCTAAGAACTTCATTTGGACAACTTTAAAGGCGATTTTCTCAATATTTTGATTTTTTTGCATCCTCAGATTCCAGATTTTCAAATAGATGTATCTCGGCCAAATATTGTCCTATCCTAACAAACCATACATCAATGGAAAGCTTATTTATTCAGCTTTCAGCTTCAAAAATTGACACTTACGACTGGTTTTGTGCTCTATGGTCACATTTGCCAAAGTTTTTAGTTTGTGGTGTATTTGCATACGAGTCAGTGTTATTTTAGTGTTACTGATATAGATTATATTTTTCTGTTTTCATTTTCAACCTGTCCTCCAACCAATACGCCCGTATAGGTCCCATCAGATAATATGACCCATTAGAGCGTATACTACAATCGCACCTCTGTCGGCAACAGGATATTTCGGTTTTCGTGTAGCTCAGTTGGTAGAGCATTGCTTTATACGATGATATGTAATTATGTGATCATGGTTCGATCCCAGAGAATGCATGCGCTCTTAAAATGTGCACTAAAAATCATGATTTTGCATGATTTCTGTAAGGGGTAGGTTTAGGGAAGGGGTCATTCGTACGAATTTGCCACCTGGTCGTAATAAGGCGCTTGCACAAATGACCTGTAGGGTTGTTTTTTTGTTGGAGGACAGGCTCTCATTTTAGTTAAATCTTTAGTCATTTGATTTGTTTTGTCATTTTTATTAGTTTTTAAAGATGTCTATTTTTTAGTACTTCAATATAAACTGAACTTATTTTATTTCAAGTATTTTTTGTTTTGTTTTTACTTTTAGTTTTTGTTTTTATTTAACATCGTTTCCATTTTAAAAACCCCAATACATGTAACTTGTTGAAATACAGTTCATAGTTTGTGTATGTACAGTTTTACAATTTTTGTCAGTGTATAAGAATGTGTTGTGTGCTGTGCAGGTGTTTCGGTGGACAGGTATCCTGGGATAAATCACTGTGTATTGGCAGCACTTATGATGTAACAGACGAAACGATCACACATCACATAGTGGACAGACCCACCATCGACAAACAGTATATCAACAGGTCCGAAACCACATCTCCCCGGTTGCGTACAGTGTGTACTTTACGTTTACTGTAAGTAATGTATATCTTGATGCATTTCTCAACCTTCTAGGGATTACATCCAGCCCCAGTGGGTGTATGATTGTGTAAATGCCAAGATTCTGTTACCCGTAGAGGAATATTTCCTGGGAGTTACACTGCCGCCCCATCTGTCACCATTTGTGGAGGAGAGTGAGGGAGATTATGTGCCACCTGAGAAACTCAAACTTCTGGCCCTGCAGAAAGGAGAGAAGCCACGTGAGGGTTCATGCCATGCTTGTTTATGATAATGTGTGAATGTTGAGTGATTGACTTCACAAACAAACTCTTCACAGAGAAGGAAGAAGATCAGGAGGAAGATGAGGAAGAAGAGGATGAAGATGACGAAGAGGAAGATGATGAAAGTGAGGAAGAAGATGAGGCTGAAGATGAAGCTAATTTAGCTGAAATGGAGGAGAAGAGAGCTCAGGGAAAGGTACGATTGTTTTAAGTTGGCAGAACTCATTTTTGCAGTTATGTTTGTTTAGTGGCGCAGAAATGACAGACTTAGAAGTTATCCTCCTTATTCTCACTGTAACATACTATATGAGCCATAAAAGCCTGATGTATCAAATATGATACTCAACAAAAAAAAACAATTCTGCAAACTTCTTTTTAGATTTTTTTTTAGTTTTTTAAATACTTTGTCTATAAACAGGTTCAATAAACAGTTTGGTTTTAAAAAAATTAGATTTTTCTAACTATTATTTAATGTCAGGTTTTACAGTGTAATGTGTACAATTACGTTATATGGATGTTTTTTTTTTTTGCATGGAATCTTTTTTTAGTTTGTTGCTGCACCTTAAATGAAACATTGTATGGAGGAATATGTAAAATAAATATAAAAATCTAAACGTTTGTCATGTGCTGGTTTTCCCTCAGAGTCTGTCAGTAAAGGTGACCCCTGGTAAAGTCAAAGCAGAGAACCGCATGCGAGCCGATCAAGCGGAGAAAGCAGAGGAGAAGAGACTGGCCATTATGATGATGAAGAAGAGAGAGAAATACCTCTATGACAAGATCATGTTTGGCAAGAAGAGACATGTCAGAGAGGTAAGCCTGCTTAGAAATAGATGTGTCGGATACCATTTTATAATTTCATATGCTTTCATTTGAAAAATAAAATTGTGTAAAAAGCACACTAATCTAACCAGAATATTGATTCAGAATAATACTTCATTTTGCTTTTTAGTCATTGTTTTTTTTTTTATGCAGTGAGATATGAGTCTTTGTGGTGTTTTGTAAATGAGTTCTTAAATGAATAAACGTGGTGGTAATTCAGTGGCTGTCAAAGCCCTTTAAAAGGTGCTTGACCTACATTTGGCTCATTATTTAAGCTCCAGTGACCTTAACAGACTTCATTGTTCATGAATCTAATGCACACCTTCCAACAGGCTAACAAGCTAGCAGCTAAGAGGAAAGCTCACGATGACGCCAACAAAACCGACAAGAAGAAGAAGAAGAAAAAGTGCTGATTTTTATGTATTAAAGTGCTCCTTGTGCGTTTTCTCTCTATCGAGAGACTTTGAGAAGTATTTCTTCTCTCGTATCAACTCATTGCGTCATTACATGGGAATTGTACATGATTCACTGAACTCTGTGTGTCATTTAAGTTTGCCCAAACTGGTTTTCAGTGACACCTCTCTGCATTTCTTATCTTTCTTTGTGCATCAGTTTTGACTTTGACACATTTCTAATAAACATAAGAAGATAATAATTATCTTTAATGAAATTAAGATTTATTTTTTAATTCTGTGTGCATGTTTCAAATTTGTGAAATATTTAATGTGCTAACTTGGATAAAGGAAGTTTTTGAAAGAATTGCATCATCTAGAAAAGAACTGATGACAAAAAGCTGTCATATTAACATTGCAAATAGCTGTAAGGCACGTTTCACGCATTCTTCATCTGTGCTACGAGTAGAACTGCAACAACAGGCTCTCAGTATGCTTACTACAGTATGAGTTACCACACTGACTATTTCCTTGAGCGGGTCATAAATTCTACAATGTTTATATGATTAGATATTAGTGATGATAGAAAATGATACTTTTATTTAGTGGGGATGCATTAATGTAAGCAAAATTGACAGTATGCCTAAAGACAACGTTAAAAGATTTACATTTTAAATAAATGCTGTTCTTTTGAAGTTTCTTTTTGTCAAACAGTCCGTTCAAAATTGAAAGTAATAATAATAAATGTTTCTTGAGCAGCGAATCGGTATAATAAAATGATTTCTGAAGGATCATGTGACACTGAAGACTGGAGTAATGATGCTGAAAATTCAGCTTTGCATCACAGAAATAAAATATGTTCCAAAATATATTCTAAATTTTAATAATACTTTACAGTGTTACTATTTGCTGTATTTTTGATCAAATAAATATCACTGTGGTAAGCAATGAGAGACTTTTTCTCCTCAGAAACATTTTAGTGCTTGCAAAACACTTTTTAAAATCCCTCTTTATGCGAGTAAACCTTTAGTTTGACTTTGTCGTTTAGTTTCTCGTGTAAATAGGCCTTGATACCCAAGGGCAAGTATGAAGTCTTGTATGTACTGAGGTTTCCGGGGGATCATTCACATTGTCAAATTCCTAAGTGAAAAAAACCATTGACACTCCCTTCCCTGAGGACTCTTATTTTGCACATCACAACATAAAAGTGGCTTTAGACACGAGGGTTTTAGGCTTACTGCTCCTGAAAAGTTGTCCCCTATGCAAAATGGGGTTAAAGACTAAACCAGTCCCTCAGAGATTTTGGCTGGGTTCAAAGACAGTACTAACTAGTAAATCATTTAACCTTGAAAGTATGGCTCTTATGTATTCCTAGATGGATTATAGCCGGTTGTGAATGTGAATGTACCTTTTGGACCACAAATGTAAAAAAAAATGTCTCGCCAACATTTGGCATTTCGCTCAAAGACACACAAAAAAAGTGCAATTCAGCAGAGTGCATGAGTAGCCTATAAACTACACATAAAACGAAAAAACTGAGAAAATGTTTAATGGTATAGTGGTCCCATTCTACGAAAAAAAATGTTTTTTACGCAAAGTCTTCCCATCACAAGTGAAACTCAAATGTAAGGTCATTTCTTTAATTCTCGTTTTATGTAGGCTATTATTTTAGTCATACTGCATTGTTTCTGTTTTACACGATGGCTATGGTCTTTGTAAAAAACGATTTATTTTGCTTCATAAATAGGATACAGTCCAGTGGACATGTGGCAAAACACTGTGAATTTTTCCTAATATAAAAACTAGCTAACTTTTTAATGGATGTACTTATATTGGGAAATGTAACTTGAGTTGTACAGATTTTGAAATCCACAGAGCATGAAGGTTGTAGTGAGAAAATGAGTGTTTCAGATTGCATTGAATTCCTCATTGTGAATTTTCCAAGTACTGAATGGAGTCAGATTCTCCTGGTTTAGGGTGGCAAGCTGAATTATTTAACTCTGAATGTTCTCCAGTGTCCATTTCAGTCCTTTGTGACAGATTTTGGTTATACAAAAAAACAACTATTAGAGGTAGGCTTTGTATAAATCTGAATTTGTTTGAACTGTGTTCAAAAGTGATCCGCTCTCTTTTAATTCTGTAAGAATGTGTATAACACATGACATGGTCTCTTCTTTGTGAGTCACACCCAGAGAACCATTCAAATGGGTTTTTTTATTATTGTATGAGGTGTTTGTTATCAGCAAAGTCCTATACCCTTGGTAGCAGCTTTGTATGTTTGCGCTTTCTTTGTATTGGTGGTGGGAAGTTATGACGTTGGTGTTCTCCTCGCCGCTGTGTAACCCCTGTGGGCTTTAGGCCAGGCAACTCATGGCCCTTTTTATCACTAATTCATGTTCACGCACACAAGCATGCAGTGTTACCCATGTTACCCATCTGCATTCCAGCCATGTCGCTCTTACACTGCCTGGCACTGGCATGACATTCTGTGTGTCCGTGTGTGTGGCGGCAGACAATGAACTGAGTGTTTGAGACCAGTCAAAAGGAGATCTGGATGAACAGATTAATCTTGTTCTGGACAGTAAGAGACATTGAGAATTGAGCGAAATAAAGAGAATGGATTGGGTGTTGTCACTCAAGAGGAATGTCAAGATAAAAAGAGTATTGATCAGTGAATTACAGCAAAATCAGAAGCTCTTACAGTTCACCCAAAAATGAGAATTCTGTTATCATTTATTCACCCTCAAGCTGCATGAGTTTCTTTCCTCTGTTGATAACAAAAAAGATATTTTGAAGAAAGTTGGTAACCAAACAGTTAATGGTAGCCATTAACTTCCATAGTATTTTTTTCCATATGGCTACCGTCAATATTTGGTTACCAGCATTCTTCAGAATATCATCTTTTGTGATCAACAGAAGAAATAAACATGAAATATTTATGCATTATAATCAAATTTCAAAGACCCACACATTAAGTCATTTAACCCTGTGACTAAACTAAGGGTCAGTCTTTTTCTGAGTAAATTTGCAAGTCTGTGCCACTGGATGTGTTCACAGGGGTGGGATATTATTTCATTTTTTTGGTGGGTTTTATTTCATTTACCTCAAAGCAACAACTAAGAATTTTCCACGTCGACTTCACTTTAACCTATGGTTAACATTACAAATCTGTGTAAACAACTTTTATTTAATAATTACTTAAAGACAAAAGCACATAACCCTATTCCGCCACTGAATAAAAAATTTAAAAAAAAATTTAAAAAAGGTTATTGCGACTTTTAATCTCACAATTCTGCCTTTTTTTTCTCGTAATTGCGTGATACAAACTCTGAGACCATATCAATCTTTTTCCCCCCCTCAAAACTGGACTTAACTCACAATTGCGAGTTTATATCTCACAATTCTGAGGTAAAAAAGTCAGAATTGAGCGATATAAACTTGCAATTGCGAGAAAAAAAAAATCAGAATTGAGCGAAATAAACTCACAATTTTGAGAAAAAAAAGTCAGAATTGAGCGAAGTAAACTCACAATTCTGAGAAAAAAGTCGCAATTGCGAGAAAAAAGTCAGAATTGTGAGTTTATATCTCACAATTGCGAGAAAAAAAGTCAGAATTGCGAGTTCATGTCTCACAATGCTGAGAAACAC
>JAUZSZ010000075.1:3100929-3111804 GCA_034780575.1 Labeobarbus marequensis | reverse complement strand
ATGTGACGTGTCAGTTATGCACTGAGGAAATCACAATGTTTCAAATGCATTAAACATTTGAAATTGTCCCGATTGATTTGTTAGGTTATTTCAAGTCAGGTTTTGGACTTTAATCCCTGCTTTTCTTAGCGTCTTTTATGGAACAGGCCCCAGGTATGAATTGTATTAATGTGAGAACAAAAAAACAAACGAACAAAAAAAAAAAAAAACACATAAGTGAGTAGTCACATTTTATTACTACATTACAAAATAATGTAAACTAGCAGTAGATAAAATGAAACGTATATCCACCTAAAACATATATATTTAAAAAATACAGTAATTGTCCTGTGCTGCACCTTTAAGACTAAAAATGTAAAATAATTCTTTTGTGATTGTTAGGACAGTGAGTCTTCTGCACATTGGCAATCAGCCCAGGTGTTTTAAGGAACATTAGAAACCTGAGATTGATCTCAAGGTTTGATGTGAAACAGCTAAAACAGCTTGCAAAACCTGTCAGCCTTAAAAAATCTGCTGATTCGATTTCTGCCAGTCTTTCTCAACTTTTTTTGTTCATTAACTTAGTTTTATTGATATTTGATTTCATGTTTGTATTCCCTTCACAGTCTTCCAAAGTACATGTGACACGACCTGTGCTGGACATTGTCCTTGCCTTTGCCCGTTATCTTAGCAACCTTCCAACTGGAGTTTTGCTCTTGAAACAGCTGTGTGACCACATCCTCTTCAACCCTACCATCTGGATTCATGCCTCAGCTAAGGTTCCTTACACATTTACACAAACTGATGCTGCTGCATCATGCTAACTAAATAGTTTACCAATTCTTTGTTCTCTCAAATGTGACTTTTCATTGGGGGTTTTAACTGATTTGCTGCCCTTAACAGGTACAGCTGGTTCTCTACACCTACCTGGCCACAGAATTCATCAGCACTGTCACCATCTACAACGCCATCCGCAGAGTTGGAACTGTACTGCAGATCATGCACACACTCAAGTATTTCTACTGGGTTGTAAACCCACTGGACCGCAGCGGAATCACACCTAAGGGTCTCGGTAAGAGAGCAGCCTGCTACAGGACTAAACCAACTTCTCAACACGTCTTGAGACTAAGGAATAACAGTCAAAAAAGGTCCATGTGAAGCTACAGTGGTGTCTAAAAGTCTGGGAGTAGTAATAAAATATATATATATATTTTTTTTTTTACATTTAATACAGTTTATTTTTGTTGCAAATTATAGTTATAAATTAAATTATACAGTATTAGTATAAGATCATGACCTTATACTAATACTAATAATTTGGTGGGCTGCAAATTTATGCATTTACGTATTTCATTCTTTTCATGAATATTGGTTGAACATTCTTTACATTGCTTATAAAACATGCTGTCATTGAAAATAACCTGTCTTGAAAATAAATAGTCTTTCCAGATAAAAAGGCCACTGCAGGTTTACGCTAAATATGCTGTTGGAAAGCATCTCGTTCTATGATAACAGCAATTTGTCTTTCAATGTGTTTTGTGTGTAATTTCAACAGTAGACTGCTTTCTTGCTTGTCTCATACAAATCTCATTAAATGAAATTAAGATCACATTATGGGTGAAATATTCTGTTCATTTTGCTTCGAGTTATAAAGGAAAATGATCTAAAATAGTATTTCAAACTAATATTCCTTTAGGACCCAGAACAAAAACAAACAATCAAAGAATCTAAAAAAAAAACAACACAATGAAAATGTGTTAGTATTATCAAAAACATAGGCCCATGGAATATTATTTATGTGAATTTTTGTTTGGTTGATATCCTGCATCAGATGGGCCAAGACCTAATCAGAAGGAGATTCACTCTCTCCGAGCGCTCCTGCTGCTGTTTGTCAAACAACTTATCATGAAGGTACACTAGTGTGACCATAACATACATATAATATATGAATAAATCACTTCCATCATGAGAAGTGCACTCCAGGTAAAATGCTTCTGTTTTGCAAATTTAGGATCATGGCGTGAAGGAAGATGAACTGCAGAGTATTCTGAACTACCTGCTCACAATTCACGAGGTACCCTAATGCACCTACTGTAATTTCAAACATTTCTCAGTACATCTATTGAACCAGCAGCATCTGTATATGCACTTTCAGTTATTTTATTGTAAATCAAGACAGATTATCAATTCTGTCATGGTGTAACTGCCACCAGATGGCGCTTGGTCCCCATAGCTTTCTCTCTTGCACATATTAAAAAAAAATGGTAGTTTACCATCATACCACTTCCCACAAATGCTCTATACTATTCTCTCTCTCTCTCTGTCTATTGGCTTTCTAATGTTTTTATAAACATAATGGGGTACCAATTTTTATGCTTTTTGAAAGTGCCATTTATTCACTAATAATTTCCTGTCATAGAAGCATGTGTATATGTAATGAATTAATTCTAAAGTTAGGTTAATGCAGACACAGATTATAATGTAAGATCCCCTTTTTCATTCTACTGCTATAGTATAATCATGATGAAGTTTAAAACCTACAACAATTTTGCAGTGGTGTCTTGAATGACACACCGTCTCTGCTTATTTATTTAACTTTTTTTTTTTTTGGTAACAGGATGATAATCTGATGGATGTTCTCCAGCTTCTGGTGGCACTGATGTCTGAGCATCCCGGATCAATGGTTCAAGCCTTCGATCAGCGAAATGGAATACGGTGAGAGCTGTTGCTCCCCCTTACAATGAGACATTATATTCTTTAACGCACATCTTTATTAAAAGCTATAAATGAACCTGAAAAAAAACGAATTTGAATTAATCTCTGTGGAATAATGCAAGGCCACAGTACCTCATTCATAGCAGAGACATCTGAGTCCTGCTTAACAAAACCTATAAAAACACTTTCATAGGTTCATCTGATACCTATGCTGCTATACTGAGCCTCTTATATGGGCTACAAAAATGGAGGCATTTACATTTTCAAAGCCTTTATAGACATGCTAGTTCCACTGACAGCCATGGGGTTAAATGTGCATGCTAGCGGGGGGGCATCTGGACAGCTCGTCATGATAAAACAGAGGGCCTCACTTTCATTTTAGATCTGACAACCTCATTCAAATCACACTTCCATCAAATCTTACTCCAGAAGGATATAGGCAGATTTATTTTAATATGTAGACAGTGTAATAGTCTGAGTGTTCACGTCAGCTCTTGTGAGATCTGTGTACACACCAGACTGCGTCGCTAGAATTTTCCTTTGTCTGAAAGAAACACTATGATTGAAAACCAAAACACCATATTTAAGCTTTACCCAGTTGTACATTTCTTTCAAGTGTATATAATAAATATGGTTTTTTGAACTTGATCACACATTTGTTTGTTAAAAGCTATGTTTTTTTGTCATTTTTTAATGTAGTTTTTATATGTATTTTTAAAAAAAATTTATATTTATTTTGTATAATTTTTTCCATCTATTTTTACACTTTTTTTTTCTCTTTGGTGAATAACAGGGTCATCTTTAAGCTGCTCGCATCCAAAAGTGAAGGGATTCGTGTGCAAGCACTCAAAGTCTTGGGCTACTTTCTCAAATATTTGTCACCAAAGTGAGTTACTTCTTTATTATTTGAAATAAGGGCTTATAATAATACTGTTAATCATATTAGTAACAATAACACGTTACCCTTGTTTTAATATGTTATTTCTATACTGTACATGATTCAATCCGACTGTTTATTTTACAAAATGTTTCGGTAGTGGATGGTCTGGCTATAAATATTTAGCAGAAATAAGCTCCCAGCATACCATCCAATGAGTTGAAGGCTGAATTTTTTTTTCTTAAAATGAATGATTTAAACTAAGCGGCTAGGTCTTTTCACAGAGTGAATTCAGCTGGGTTATTTTGATAACAAATTACCCTCACTCCACTATTAATTCATGCAGCTTGGAAATATTTATGCGCTAATGTAGTCAAAGTCTGTAATCGTGTGTGAGTATTTTTCCAAATGCAGTTTCTGTGGTGTTTGATAGATAAAGGTCACTTTCATTTGTAATCCCATTTGCTTCATGTGAATTTCCCCCAGAAGGAATCTGACCACCAAGTGTTTTTAAAATAGATGCAGCTTCAATTCGTGACTGCGATATTTTTCAGATGCTTTGGGCTGCAGTTATGCCCTGTTGGGGTTCTGGCTGTATTTGAAGTAGGTCATAGTGTGGGTTTGGTGCTGATGTTTTGGATGCCATGCATTTTAGGACAAAGTCAGAGGTCATGCTGGCTCACGGCCTGTTCTCTCTGCTCAATGAACGATTGATGCTCCACTCAAACCAGTTCACAGTCACAACATACAACGTGCTCTTTGAGGTCAGTCTCGTATATTGATATGATTTTTTTTTAAATGTCTGCTTATAGCACTTTGTTTTTGACAATAATATTATGTGAATGTCACCAAAACATTATATTTTACTAGTTGCATTTTTTAGGCAAAAAGACATGCTTTGGACATGTGGTGCTCATGCCAGACAGGGAAATCAGGCCTGCTTTGTATCGATCTGATTTCCACTCTTTTTTTGTGGTATCTACCAATAAAAGTGGCAAAAACCTCTGATGTTTTAATTTTAATTTGTAAATGAACTTAAATAATTTAAAAATGATTTTTCTATTGTCTGTACTTTAGGTAGTTTAGTGAAGATTTTTCACATGTAATCTTAACTGGGCTAGTATTTTCAATTCAAATATTCAATTATTGAAGTGTGTTTTCATTCACTTTCTCTCTTTTTTTTTTTTTTTACTTTATTTATTGAATCTTTATGAGTTGTTTTTATTTTGTATTGGAAATGTGTTGTCCAAAATTATGCTGAAATCCTGATTAAAAAATGTTTTTTGCCAGTTGGATAATGATTGTTTTGAAATGTTTAAAAGTTTAAGTCATTCTGTTGCCATATATCATTGTTGTTATTTGTATGTAACCGGGTACTCCTTCTCATCCCTAATCTGGATTTTGGTGCTTAACTGTATATTAGTGACAAACCAGAATTTACTTGTAATTTTCTCCAGATTCTTACGGAGCAGATCTGTACTCAGGTCATTCACAAACAGCACCCAGACCCCGACTCCACTGTGAAGATTCAAAACCCACGTAAGTTACGACACACAATCTCTTCGCCTGTAACACCAGTAATTAAATGTGCATATGCTCACTTCATTAAATAGATGTTAATATATTAAATAAATACATTTTTAACTAATAATACTCATTTAAACTGAATTTTTTTTTTGTAATGAAATTAATCTAATCTTTGGAAGGAACCATTTTGTTTGTATAACATTCTTTTTGTTTCCATAATTCAGCTTTTTTTGTTTCTATTAATATTTTTTTTAACTTTACCTTATGCATATTAACAATGATAACAGTGAGTTCTTTTTGCTTAAATGCCTGTGTATGTGGTAACTTTACATTTATCTATCTATTTATCGAAGTTCTTGTTGTACTGCCGTTTTACCTGCATTTCTCAGAGAAATCTCAAATTATAAATGCTATGAAGAAATAAATACAAATAAAGTTATTTAGTTTACTTGCGGCACAGAATACAATATTTACAATCATCACATCATTCAGAGATACAGTAGCAGGTGACATTACGCCGGTGTCTTCTATACCTCCTCTCCTGTGTATGGAAAATGTATTTACACAAGAGACAGCAAGATCACAAGCAGAGCCTGCCTCTTATTGTAAAATGGCTTAACTCTGCTTATTTTTACTCATGATTTAAAATAATAGTGTTAAGCGAGTCTCATTTCATATTTCTGTTCCACCAGTATTTTCTTGCATCTAATAGTGAAGTAGACGGTTACCTCAGACAAATGAAGCTCATTTGATAGTCACGATTTCTCAGATGATAAACACATTATAAAGTAATTAACTTCCTATTGTAGCGCTGAGTTTTTTTCACTGCATTGGTTTCATTCGCAACCAGCTAGTTTGTGAATATTAGGTGGTTGAATTCTCTCTTATAATGAGATGCCTTTATTTCCAGCCTCGGTCTATACTCAATTTTACATGTGTCTCCTTTAAATTCAGTACAGGATTTGGCAGCAATCAGATGCTCTGGTTTTAATGTAAAAAGTGAAACTAATATTGTATGCTGATCCATATCGGATCTATCCCTAATGAAGCTTAATTCTGAGGTACTGCAGGCAGCGGATTAGAGCTGTATTTACATGGAGATGTGACCATGTACACAAACCACTTGCCAGTCAGAGGAACGACAGTGAATCACAGATCCTGGGTCAGTTCTAGTGCGTTCAGATGGAGATGGTAGACCAACAGAGTCTGATTCATAGCCATCTCATATATGATCAGAGAGTGAGCACAGCAGAGTTTCAGCTGTCTTCTGTGTCTCCTTGATTTGATCTGTGTTGAAGCCTCTAAATGGCTCTGATTGCAGTCTTTAGCCATGTCAGACTCAATCAAACAAACTGAGGAAGCAAAAGTTTCTTTTAAATTAAACTCCGGGACAAACCAGGACCAAATGGTGATTTGAGAGCGAAAAAACCAGAAAAGTGCAGAGATACATGCAAAGGTAATTTTCTACTGGTAAGGTTCAGTGACTCTAATTTGAATGAGTAAGGCGTAGAAACAACACAATTCTGCTGGAACGAGTGAGAGCATTGGTTACAGATGCTGTCGTGCTCTAAACTCCCTGTGACGGCTGAAACTTGAGCTGATCTTCTCAACTTAATGCATGCTGACATTGTCTAGATAATTCATCTAAACAGCCAATCTTTCCAGTTTAAGCTAACGCTCTGTTCCAGGAAGCCGCGACTTTAGCTGCAGTGTTTAGACTATACCAACCTTATGATGTAGAGTATACTTTTACTTCGTCCACATTATTTGCAGGTGATTTCCTCACTAAATGCACGTGTTGGGACAACAATTAAGATGTTTTATTAAAACTGTGCAATTTTCTTTCTTCTCCTTGTTTCATAAATTATTTCGAAATGTTTACATTTACACTGCCATTCAAAAGCTTGGGGCCGGTAAGATTTATTTATTTATTTTATTTTATTTTTTTTGTCTCTTATGTTCAACAATGTTTCATTGTATTTGACAAAAATAGAGTAAATTGTGAAATATTATTACAAATTAAAATGATTTTTTATTTAATTGTATTAGATATTTTATGCCTTTTTTAAAATGGAAACGCTGAATTACTCCAGTTTTCAGTGTGACAAACCTTCAGAAATCATTCAGATATGCTGATTTGGTGCTCAAGGAACATATTTTTTATTATTATCAGTATTGAAATACTTAATAGTTTTTTGAAAATCATGATACATTTTTTTTCACGATTCTTTGATGACCATAAAGTTCAAAAGAACAGTATTTATCTGAACAATTTTTGTAACATTATAAATGTCTGTACTGTAACTTTTAATCAACTTTAATGCATCCTTGGTGAATAAAAGTAAAAAAAAAATAAAATACTGATCCCAAACCTTTGAAATGGCAGCAGTATAATGTTTGGATATGCTGTTTAGTATGTCCATGTACATTTTACTACATTGTACAGTGTATTTGAGAACTAAGTAAAGACGGCAGTCAACAAAATCTGTATCCAAAAATATAGTTTGTAAAACCAAAAACTTAAGAGACGACTAGGCATTCAGATACAATATGAAACTGTATTGTTCTTTCTTGGATATTAAAGGCAAATATTTTGTCCCATCAGAGATCCTGAAAGTGATAGCTGCTCTTTTAAAGAACGCTTCTCCAGGAGGAGAAAGCATGGACGTACGGCGTATCTTCCTCTCAGATATGATCAAACTCTTCAATAACAGTCGAGAGAACCGCAGGTGAGGACACACACACACACACACACACACACATACACATACATACTTAGATATCTTGTGTCTGTTTTTAAATACATCTAATTATAATGATTACATATTAACCTAATTTCTCTGAAATGAGTACAGTTTTTTTAAACTTGTTCTTTTATGTAGGAGTCTGTTGCAATGCTCGGTGTGGCAGGAGTGGATGCTGTCTCTGTGCTTTATAAACCCCAAGAACAGCGAGGAGCAGAAGATCACAGAGATGGTGTACGCCATCTTTCGCATCCTTCTTTATCATGCCATTAAGTATGAGTGGGGTGGTTGGCGCGTGTGGGTGGACACACTCTCCATCACGCATTCCAAGGTCAGGACCCAAATGCACACACAAAAAAACACACGGATGGATGGATGGATTAAATGCATGCTACTTACAGTCATGAATGTTTATATGGATTCACAAAACTTGCTGCTCTTTCAGAAAACACAGGAAATTATTATTATTATTATTATTATTATAAGCAAACAACAGCTAATAGTAACAAATGAACATACACTACTTTTTCTTAACATTTTTGAAGGAAGTCTCGTATGCTCTCAAAGGCTGCATTTACTTAATTAAAAGTACAGTAAATGTAGTAATATTGGGAAGTTCTATTACCATTTGAAAGAACTGCTTTCTCTTTGAATATATTTTAAAATGTTATTATTTTTATAGCAAAGCTGAATTTTCAGCAACCACCTGTCTTTAGTGTCATATGATCCCTCAGAAATCAGATTAATATTTTGTGGCTTATTTGTTGTTCAGGTAACATTTCTGATTAGTATCAGTGTTGAAAACAATTATACTGCTTAATATATTTGTGGAAACGGTAATAATGTTTTTCAGGATTCACTGATGAGTAGAAATAATAAAAAAATTGATTTTTTTGTAACAATGTGGATGTCTTTACTAGTTTAATACATATTTGTGGAATAATAGTATTAATTTCTTTCATAAAAAAAGCTTGCTGACCTCAAGCTTTTAAATGATTGTGTACAAATTTTAACAAATAGCATGATATATATAGTATAACAAAAATATTTAAATATAAACTTTTTCAATTAAAATGGATAAAAAAGATGGGACTTTGCCTCCTTCAAAAGTCCACCACAAAACGTCCATCACCATGTCTCTCTTTGTTTGTTAAACACTGACTGCACTCTTATAGTTGGTTCCTTCTCTCGTTGCCTTTTTCCCTCCTGTGCTCAGGCTCTCTGCATCAGCAGTAATCAACTGGCTTCTGACTGCAGAAACCTGACTGTTATTATGCTCCATAATCAACTAGACTTCTCAGATTAGAATCTGTATTCTTCCACTGCCAAACCCTCTGTTCATACTTTTATTTACAGATTGAATTGCTTCTTTAATGTATTTGAGAACTCTCAGTTTTCTGAGCTTTCTAGCTTCAGAAATATCTATTTTAAGATGCTTTATTGATGTTGTAATATGGACATGGTTCCAAGTGTAGTGAAGTCATTTGGTGTCAGACTGTGGCTTTGGGCACCAGCTACTGGCATTGTTCCATTGCTCCACTCTGCTTGAGTTCTTGTCCCTGGCCACTTGGGGGCACAGCTGTGCTATGCAGTGAGATCTGTATGACTGGAATGACGAGATATCTGTAGTGCTCAGTGTGCTTATTCGTCAGCATATGCAGTCTTGTTACAGCCTCGGATTTACTTCAAGTTTGTTATTTCTGTTTCAAGCATCACCAAAGGGAATTGCAAAAATAATGACTGTTTTTAAACAGGTTTCTCAAACACTTCTCATCTCCCATTGGCTGGACGAACAGCTTCTTTATGCCATTGACTAAGCAGTGTTACTACTGTACATCAGGCTTGTCAGGATGCTCAAATAAACATCTTGGAATGTCTCTAGCACCACAGAGCCACTGAAATTAAGGGCATTTTCAGAAAAATCAATGTAAATTGTGCAAAATGAACAATAACACAGAGAAGCCTAAACCAGGGCCCACTAGTCAAAATAGGTTTGTGATGACCTTTGATTTGGCCTGGCCATGTCATTTCTTAAAAGGTGGAAAAAATATGCCACTGAAGCATCAGATGATCAGTCTTCATTTCTAATTCATCTCTTTGTTTGAACATATTTTTTTTTTTTTTGCATTGAGAATGTAGAGAACGTAAGTGAATTTAATATGTGAATTTATAAATCTTTATAGAGTATAGTTATTATTGATATTAGGATATTATTCAACATTTACTTTCAGTCTGATACCAATAATCAAGTTTGAATTTTGGCTCTTTATAGTAAAAGGTTTTGGCATCTGCCATCTTTAAAGGTGAAGTGTAGAATTTGTATTTAAAATATATATATATATATATATTAAATACAAATTCTACACTTCACCTTTAAAGATGACAAAGAAGCACATACACACAAAACAAAAACATTATTATTTAGGGTGGCTTTTGTATATGTTCAGTTATATTTCATAAAGACTGTGTATTGTGCAAATGGATTGCATTGTAAATACTAATATGGTTCATAATTGTTTTGGTAATATACTTTGCATATAACAACTCTCATGTATTTGTAATTTATTCATTTCATATGAGAAACTCCTAAAAATGAAATAAACGGGTTCATTAACATTTGTTTATTAATTTTCAGCCAGTTCATCCATAATGACATCCATATGAAGTTGTGCTACCGAACTTAGAAGCATTCTAAAATGCATTTAACTTAAAAATTGTAATGATGATAGATATTAATGGTAATATGTAAAGAAATACCTTAAAAAAAACAAAAAAAACCTTAAAAATATATTTTTTTTTTCAGTCACACCCGTTTCATCCATAATGACTTACAAATGAGAGTAATACCAGTGAAAGTGATTAATTCAAGGGGGAAATTTTTTTTAAAAATTCTACCGGACTTAGAAGCATGCTAAAATGCATTTAAGATAAAAATTTGAATGATGATAGATATTAATGGTAATATGCAAAGACATACTTTATTAAAAATAATAATAATAAATATATATTTTTTGTCACACCCTATAGTTAATT
>JAUZSZ010000075.1:2669473-2680706 GCA_034780575.1 Labeobarbus marequensis | reverse complement strand
GGTGTCTCATTCATCCTTGTCAATAAACTCTGTTAACTTGCCATTTTGCTTCCTCATCATTTCAGTACGCCATGACAAGCTCCCAAAGAATTTTTGTCTAGTCATTTTTTAATACTAAGATTCCTGCAACATGAGAAAATGCTTAAAACTAATTTAGGGCACTAATTATAAAGTAACCAAACATGAAAACTGACTCCTGACCAAACGTTAGCAGAGGGACCAATTCTCACTATTAGTTTTCTATTGGCATGTATAATTAACATATTGACTGTTTATTAGTATTTATAAAGCACATATTCTGCATTACTATATTCTATATCCCTAATCCTATCCAATACCTAAACTTAACAACTATAAGCAGCAAATTAGGAGTTAACTGAGGCAAAAGAAATAGTTATTGGTTTGTTAATAGTGAGAATTGGACCTTAAAATAAAATGTGACAAATCGAACTTAAAAAAGTTTATATAATTTTAGGAAGGGACTATTTCTAAAGCTACAACATGCCTTAACAACCAAGGTACCAATGAATATTCCAAGTGGGTTAATTTGTATTGTCAATAAGTCTCAGTATTTATGGCATAATATTGATTACCACAAATAAAATAAATTCTACATTCCTTCATTCCCTTTAAAACTAACAAAAAAAAAAACAAAAAAAAAAAAAACAAGAACTGAGGCTACACAAGTGAATGGGGCCATTATGAGGATTTAAAAGCAGAAATGTGAAGCTGATAATTTTTATGATGTGAATTAGTTTAGCTGTAAAGCTGTTGAAATAATTTACAAATTTGTAATTTTTAAAAATAAAATTATGTTAACATATTACATTTTGACATCTTGTGGCTATATTACTTACATATTTGTATACATTCACAAATTGAACACATTCACTTCAATTGTGATGTGCCTTGCAGTAATCAGCATTACATAGAAATTCTGTAGATTGAGCTAAATTTGTACTTAACATTCATTTAATGGTTAAGACGAAGCAAGAAAGCAGAGAGTTAATAGAGTTTGCTATATGGTGTTGTATGTCATGATGGGGGTTGTCTGACAGAAATCCAACTGCTCATTAACAAGCACACAGCCCTTCTCATTAGAGCACTGATTAGTGGAGCAGGTTTGTTTGTATGGAGAACAGCCATGTTCCTCAGTGAAGTGCTACAAAGACAATACATTCATTTAGCATGCCTGAGTGGACGAGAAAGCGGAAAGGAAACAAGAAGAGGAAAATAGGGGATGGAGGGTGGACACCATTTATGAATGTATATCAGGACAGACATATCGATGGGTTACACATGTAACCTACATTGGAACTGACAAAAACAAGAGACTAGTATGTAGCACATATAACTGTTATGTATCTCAGGTCTGTGTGAATCATAAGTCATAGTCTGCTATAAGAATATGTTGTTACTCTTATGTTGTAATAATTGTAACTGTGAACAGTTTAACGGCAAAGAGCTACATTAAGCTCCAACTTACATTCTATTGTGTGTGTGTGTGTGCGCCCATACATATTGCAGGGCAGCTGGATTTAGTTTCTGAGTTTTAATGAGCTTCTCAGTGTGATACTAAGACTGCAGGCTTTATTAAGCATTTCTAATGAGGTCCACCCATTCCACAAACCCACACAGATACGTACAAATACACACTGCAAAAAACTACATATTTACGGCGACAGTAACTCTAAAGCAAAAACCAGCAAATTAGGTCATGAAAAATGTTTCTCATGACAACTGATGTAATTTTATGGTGAGTTTTGAAGTTATAAAGTTATTTTTACTTTTTATTTTAATATTAGAAAACAACAAGAGGGTATGCCCAGAAATGTATATATGATCTTGCTATTTTTTGTTATTATGTACATCAGGGTACTTATGAGTTCAGGATATTTATGCAATTTAAGTAATATAAATATAAAAAGTAAGCAATAAGGTGCGAGAGGCCATGCTGTATTAAGTCGAGGCTGAAGGGTGTCCGTGACTTATTCACAATACAGCACGCCTTGAGTACTTTATTGCTTTCATAAAACGGTTGCCACACACACACACACACACACACACACACAAATAATAACAATACTAAAACCAAAAATGAATGTATTGATATGTTAAGTTTGTAAAATAATGTCCTTCCGCTAAAAAATAGCTCCTGACAGCAACAATAAACTAATTCAATGTCAAAATATAACTGAAAACTCACTTGTTATTATCTATTAATTAAAAAGCAGAGACAGAACATTTTTTGTAGGTTTTTGTCTTTTTATTGTTGTGGGTTTCTAATTCAGTTAATGACATCAAGTGACATCAAACTTACTACTTTAGCTGATTTCATAGCATCATAAATGTAGAATAGAAGGAACAATGTAAAATGTAAACATTTACACAAAACAAAGTACTCTGTACCATGTTGTGATTAGTTCACTTCACTGGCTGTCTTTTCCCCTACTAAACTAGTAAGGAAACTAGTCTACATATTTCTCAGATGAATGTATTTTCCTGAGGATTGCTCTGTCTTTGGCCAGCTTCTCCATGAACTCCTGGCAGGAGAGGTTGACATTTGTTCTCACAATAATCATTGATTTGATAATAGAAATAGTGAACTTATTTGATGCTGTCCATGCATCATTCATCTGAGAGAACACCCTTGGTGCATTACTTCCTGGCAAACGTGATAATTGATGATAATTTAGAGAGGTTAGCGTGTTGGATGTCATTGAAAGAAGGTAAACAATGTACTCCATCTCTGATAACGTGGTGTTTCATTTTTTTCTCCATTTTTCAAGTGATTCCCCCTTTAAAACTCTTGCAGGCTAGTGACCTCATCAAAAAGTGCATCCTTGTTGATGGTACCATTAGAGCATTTCTCCTGCAGTGTGGCTGTTGCCTTCTGAATTTCTTCATGTTGAATTTGTTGTTTCAAAAGTAGACATTGCAGGTCTTTGAGATCATCTGTGTGCTTGCACCATGTACGTGCAATTGTGAAGAATGATTTAGATGTTTTGAGAAAAGACTCTTTCGAAATTGCTCCATTGTCCACAAGCTTTCTGAGTAGTCCTCTCATCAAAACAGGAATGAAGTTTTCATCACATCCTGCTGTCAGTTTTGCCTCAAGGCAGCATGCTCAACATCACAACGTTAATTGTTTAATTGAATACAGTTAAGTTCCCATGCACAAAGGTCGGCCAAAGTTCAGTCAGTGGATCGTCAAAGATTGTTCATAGGTGCACAGGGCATTTGTCTTTTTTGCAGCACTCTTTCATTTGCAGGGAGCACGGACAGCCAGTGAGCATTACTGTGACCAAGTCTGCAATGGTACTCCTGACCAACAAACTCACAAAATCTCTTTAGTATTTCAGTTCTGTGAAAAAATTAAAATATCCCAAAATTTTGTGAGCAGGTACTCGACATTAAGAGGAATCATATCCAAAGCTGTTCTGGCTGTGTTATGAGTGATGAGGGCAGGGAAACCTAATCCAATAGCATCCCTCTGCAGAGCATTGTTTGTATGCATTGACCCTACCAAGCCTATTCAGTCCTCCAAAGTTGGTGTTTGTGTTGTCTGCAGAGAATGCTACCACTTTGTTTTCAAGGTGAAATTTTTGAATAACAGCAGTTTTGTTTCCACAGATATGCTGCCATCATATATCTTGCAATATCTGACCACTACTGGCAGCAAATTCACATGTCCATGGTTGGACACATCAATGGACAGGAACACATATTCAACCTGTTCTAGGTCAGAGAAGTTGCCCAGGGTGCAAACACATTACTTACAATGACTTCACATTTTGTTCTAGCATATGTGAGGGCACACTAGCACAGGCAATCAGTTAGTTTCTATACTTTTTTGTCTGCAGATGCTCTACCATTGTCATTCTCCCTCCACTGGCAACTGAAAACGAAGAATTGCAAATGGTGCAATGAACCGTTGTATCATCCTGACCTGGGCAAAGAAATGGAAATTCTCTCATATTAAAATGGCAATTCCATTTCTTGGAAAGGGCCATGGTACCTCCTCTGCCTGCTCTTTGTCAGAATATCTGCAACAATCTTCTTACTCTCTTCTAAACATGCTTTTCCTGATATCTTTTCTCCTTGCATGTCTTTTTCTTTACTTCACACCTTCATTCTCTTTGTATAACCTATCATACTCAAAATAAATGTTAACGTAACATTTCCTTCAGCATTCAAAATGTACTATATAAGGGTCCTTGGGGGTGAGGGAATACAGGGTGGTAACAAATATACTTGCAGGGGCACAAAGTTATAAAATATATTGCGCTTATAATTATTAATTAGTAACATTGTAATTAATTACTATAGTATAATATTGTTTGCAGGTCAAACTGACCCTAACTGGTTTTAATAAAATTTAAAAAAAGTTACCAAAACTGTATGGAAAAATAGTTCACTATGAAAAATAGTGAATACTAACCATTGCAAATAGCAAAATGATCAAAGCAGTATTACATTAAGACAAAATTCAATAATACTACAAAATATAACAAATATGAAAACATATGACAAATATTACTATATTTACTGTTTACATTTTCTAATTGTATTTAATATTTTCATTTTCACAAACTGTATAGGCTACAGTCATTACAACAAGTAATAAAAACTTATAAAAGATCTTATGTTTGTGCTTCTGGAAATGGACCTTCACCATCCCTAATTAAGCTTATAATTTTGCATTTAAGGCTCATTTTGAGCACAGATGCCCTTTCTGCAAATGTAACAGTTGCAAGTGTAATTGTTTAGATGAATATTAATTTTATTTGTTCATATGTGTACTTTCACTCACGTGGTAGATATGTATGGGAATTCTGCATTGTGAACTTAATTAGAATGTTAGAAATTTTGTACAAAATAATCCTGCACCCTGTTCAGACCCTGTTACAGTATATAGTACATACAAATAGTATTTCTTTAATTTAACATAAGTAACTTAGTATTCCTAGAACTCGATAACTTTGATTCTTTTGACATTTGATGATTGATGATAACTTGATGACGCACAGCGCAAGTCTGCCAGCGTCATTGTAAACTGATGGACATATGGACATACAGAATCATACATGAAACAGAAAACTAATAAATACAGTAATATTCCTTCCACACTTTGGAAACTGTGGGCTTCCACACAGACACGTGTACACATCAACGTATCTCACGCATGAGAAGAGTTTCTTTGATGGTGGAAAGGGCGTAATTTCAAATTTAAAGGTGAATGATGCAACATAATCCAGGGGGTCACTTGTACTTCATCAAACAAATAACAAACTGAAATTCATAATACATGGAACAGTTTTGGTGCTTTATTATTGATTGTTCATGATGCTATATTTTGGGACATTCCTCCAAATGACACAGAAACATGAGATACTTAGTTTGGCCAAAAATGCTGAGACTTATTGATTTGAAAAAGTGAAAGTCACTTTATTGGAGAGAAAGAAGACTACAAACTGTTGAACAGCCTAATATTGCTCTTTGTAGCAAGTTACTTGGGGCTTTGATTCTGCATGAGGTGTTATAATACAAGTTGTGGCCAAATTTAAATTCAAAAAATGAAAATTCTGTCATTTTTTTCCGTCAACTTTTTTTTTACCTTTTTGACAAATGTTATTTTATTCCATTAAATTACAATGAATAGTGTGATTGGAGCTTTCTAGCTTAAAAAAGGATGCAAAATCACCATAGAAGTATCCTACAAATTCATACAATAGATTTGTTTGAGGAACTGTCTAAACTTACATCATTATCTACTGATAAGTTTCCTCTCCAGTGAGATTTTAGCTGCTTTAACTGCTGCTGGATCAAAGAGTCAGTGAGTTTATCTTGAATTAGATCAATTCAATTTGTGAATGAACTGTTCTGTGAACCAGATTAAACATTTCATTGAAAAGATTCAACTGAAAACAACTTGTTCATGAATTAGAACAGCTAGATGGCTGTAAAGATTTGCAGAAAAAAAAAAAATCAGTTTGTTCTTCACACAAAGCTATCGTATGTCTTCAGATTACTTGGAATAGAAAACACACACTTATATGGTGCTTTTTAAGTTTGAAAGCTCCAGTTCCTATTGTAATTGTATGGAAAAACTGACCAATACATTCTTTGAAATTTCTAATTTTTTCCACTGAAAAAAGAAAGTTTTGCACATTTGGAACAACACGAGGGTGAATAAATAATGACATTTTCATTTCTGGGTGACCTGTTTCCTTAACACTCACACAAACAAATATGCTGCATTATCAGTAGACAAGATAGAAGAGGAAGACGCCTACACTTACTAATACCACTGATCATGGTACATATAAATGTGTTATGTGCGATAATACAAACCAAGAAGACCACATCACTGAGAAATCTACCTCAGTTTGTTCATTTTTCTTAAACCAAAACTAGCCCCACAAAAGTCTAAACACTATAACATACTCCAGGGAAGAATAAAAAAAGACGTGGAAGTATTTGACATTAAAAAGAAGGTATTTTTGTATGGTCACACACTCACTCAAGGTATTTGCTTCTCCTGGCAAATGAAACTATAGTGTCAAAGCAGTGTTTGCATCTTTCACAGCGAGAAATAGAGAAAGGAAATCAGTGTGTTTTCATTTGAATCTGCTGTCCGTCTCATCAGATATTTGAGGTTAAACCTCCAGAATCTTTGTTGTGCACTTTCTCTTCCCACAGGAATGTTAAATAGACAGCTCACCATCCGACCTCTCCAAAGGACAAAGATTGTTATCAGAATGTGAGTGGCGAAGAAATACAGAGTGACCCAAAATGATCTGCTATAGCCATCTCATCACAAACTATGTGATCACAAATACACACTAGCTTTAAAGCAAGAAAGAAGAAGGGAAAGCAAATAATCAAGTTAGCAAATGTTAGAAAACTGCAATGAATATGAACAGATTTGACTCTATTTTTCTTTTTCTTTTTTTGCACAAAATGTCCTAATAAATAAAGTAAAACATGTTGAAAACCTACTTCTGAAGTCGACCTCATATTTGCAAGGCTCATATAAATCTGCCAAATCATGTCAAATCTAATAATTTCAGCAGCTTTCTTTGAGAGTTAGGGCATAGTAAATATCATTATTTTAGTATGAAAACCATGACGTCTGTATAAGATGGTAATATAAAAAATCTGTGTGTGTCTGTGTTTACTATGTTCATAACTCTGTCCCTGATTGCAGTTGACAGTGCCGATTGTGGCAGACATCGGTAGCCTGAAGTCAGCACCAGCTGTGAGTTCCAGCACCTCCAGAGCTCGGAGAGGGGACAGGGAGAGCACTGACCCAGCCAGGAGGCTTTGATCTGGGCTAGCACTCCATCGCTACCCCCTACAGCCCTGGAGCAAGGTGACACCCAGAAAACCAGAGAAAGCACTGTGAAAAGAGAAAAAGACATGTCAGAATTGGCACATAGAGAAAGACAATCAAAGCTAAGACAAAACAGTGCCGATGGAAGAGTAACCAATGTCAAACATACACAAACACGCAACCTGGCTGCTTTCCTTTGGACCAGATGTGTGAGCATTTTTCTCTGTCTGTGAGTATTGAAGAAATAAACACAGCGATATATCTGCAATAGCAATGTCCTGTTGTACTGTATGGGAGGAAGTATTTGCTTGAGTAACGCTGTAGATTTGAGCTCTACTTCCCTGTTCGTGCCAAAAACACATCAATTACAATGTGCTTCAAATAAACAAATTAAATGAAAAATAAACAACCGTTTCATGGGAGGAAAGTAGCTCTGTAGAAATAATTTCTAACAAATGACAGGATTATTAGGTTGCTATGAAAAGATGCTATTCTCACCTCTAACCAGTGGATATAGTGTAACATGCACCAGATGATGATCTTTGACCTTCAACTGTAGACCGATCAGAATGAACACACAATTAGGCCATAAATCCATGTTACACTACCACGTTCGTGCTCACTTTAGGACCTTCGCATATGCCCTGATTCATTCCGTATTTTATATGGCAATCGTAGCTCTAAGCACTCTAAGACCTGGTCAGACCTGTAGCACTAGATCAGAGAAGCCTGTTCACACGGTTGACGTAATGGATGATTTCAGCTTTCACTGAAAATGACAGTGTTGAGTTTTATGGCAGTTGATGTCAACCGAATAAATAACCCCGTAAGTATTTCTTTTGTGTTGCCAATTTTTCTCTGGGTCCAATCAGAACTTATGGAGGAACTTATCTATCTATCATCTTGTTCTTTCATTTTTTTCCCTTTTTTCCTTTTATATGCTGTTTCTGCACCCTGGAGTCTGCCTGAAGCAAATGTTTCAGACTTGATCTTCACTGTTTTTATTACTCTTCACATCTAGGTGTTAAATTGGGTTAGAACAAACTGAAATGGCATCCAGGCAACTTAAATTGTAAAAACTAAACAAAATGAAAACAACTACTGGCAGTTTATTGGTCAATCCATTCCATTATCAAATCCAGAATCAAATCCAAACTTTCCTCTAGTTACTTTGGTGAAGATGATGAGATCAGGATGATCTCATCAGTGTAGGTAGGTATTTGTATGTAACATTTATAAAGACACTAATATGTTCAATATCTATTAATTGAAAGCTTATGTAATGTAAATCCTTCAGAGGTAAGTCTTCAGGACCTAGAAGATTTACAAAAGTTCCACTGCAGATGAGTTCATTAATCAGACACGACACTATCGGGACACTCACTATCATCAAACCTTAGTATGAAATGTAGAAAAAATGAAGTAATAAATAGTTAAAACACCAGTGATTTTTTTTTTTTTTTTAAATGAACGTGAGTTTCAGATTTGCTGATTTGTGTGTGAAACCTACTGTCAAACCAGGTAAATGTATAAACTGTGTGTATATTGGTTAGACATTTGTTAACTGTGATGGTCTTGAATATGTTTACAAATTTATTTGAATTTCAAAAAAAGTAAATTTATTTGAAAATGTAACAAAACAATTACAATAAAATCAATTTCATTAAATTCTATGAATCATAAAAAATCTATGAACATTTGTTAAATGCAATGATGTAAAATATATTTTAAATACTTATTTTAAATATATATTTGACTTTATTTCTTTTTTGAAAATGCTAATTTATTTGAAAAATGTATTTTTTTTTTTTAAATGATTACAATAAAATTTGATGAAATTCCGTGGACATCAAAGTATTTGTTAAACAATTGTTTGTCTCTAAACTTGAAGAGTTCGTTTGCAAAAACAGATAACTCAGTTTTTAAATTTTTTTTTTTTTTTTTATCCTGCATTCCAATTAATACCAATCAAACTGCAGTTGGGTTGTTTTGATTAATAAACTAAACTAAATAAATACATTTTAAAAATACATGTCTACACAATAATGTATGTATGCTAGAAATCTCGTTCAGGCCTTTGCGGTAGCAATTTTATTTAAAGTTTAATTTTATTTAAAAGTTATATGCACAAGTGAATGGGTGGTCACGTTAGAGTGATGAATGTAGTAAACACAGCCACACAGACTTTTTATATTACCATCTTATACAGACATTATGGTTTTCATACTAAAATAATGATATTTACTATGCCCTATACTTTGCTTTATTTTGCTTTCCCATACCTCCACAATCCCAATATTATTACTGTTTGTGTTTACTAAGATGGAAATGGACAACCATTGACATTTCTCTCATTGCAGTCTTGCTTTGGTTCCATAGAAAATATATCTGGTTTTTGTACACTTAGTCTGTGATGAAAAGAATGACAATGAATCTTGACTTGACCTGACTTGGCTTCTGTACCATGCAAACACATAAACCTCAACACATACTGACATACAGCTCCAATTCCTCATCCCAGTCTCCTGCTGGTCACACTGTCCTTTGCTATAAATGACAGAGCCTAAAGGTGATCCACACATTTCTGTTCACCTCAAGACACATCCCGTCTGTGTGCATCACTTCTGCTCTGCTACATCACACATACAAACCCCTTCAAAGCCCCTCTGTGGCTGGTATTTACTAAGAAGAGGGGAGAACAACAAGAAATAAGGGAATAATGCTAGAGGGAAAAATAAAGAAATATCACTGTGCAACAAATGCGTTTGTGCTACATGGTAACCGTTGGCAACTGTTCCCACCCCGAGGTTGTTTGTTTTGAGTGTAAGGATTACAACCAGCTGTTAATGACAGCAATAATCAGCGCTCACTCCGTGTGTGTGTGTGTGTGTGTGTGTGTGTGTGTTTGGTTTGTAAATGTGGATGTCTCACTGGTTTTCACACATTAACAGACAGACGTGTGGCCTGGTGAATCTACTTGACAGAAATATCACAAACTATCAGTGTCTTCACAATGCACACAACACACATATTAGTGCACAGTCTCACACACACACATGCCCACACTGGAAATGTCACCAAAGCCTGTAAAGACTGCATCAGAAAACAAACAATTATTACATCTCACAGGTGTCAGACAATCACAATATAACACAAAAACATTCGTAATAGATCTACTGCATATTAAGCAGGGATAGATGAAAATATTAACAGAAACAAAGGGGGGATAAAATAAGGCTATTAGTGGATTGAAAGATTGTATTTATGAGTTGAATGAACATGAACACCACTGTCTCATAGTTACAAGAACTTAAATCCAAGTTTACCATTTTTTTTCACATCACTGAGATTAATTTCTTATTAATTTCTGATTAATGCCTTAATTCACAGCACCTTCATAAAATGCATACAAAAATAAAGAAAAAAAGAAAAAGAAAAAAATGATTGATGTACTTTTTTTTGTAGAAATTTACTTTGGTACTTTCTCTAACCAAAGTGACCGGATGCACCTGAAGCCATGATTACAATGTTCAAACTCGTAAATACAAACTTCCCAAGATTACTCGACTGCTGTGTGGACTTTAAAGTGCTTTCAAAGTAGGAATGTTGATTTCAATTTTAAGAGGATGACACAGATGGGCCAAAGCTGTATTCATTAACTAACATTAACAAAGATTAATATATAGTGTAATAAATGTATTGTTCATTGTTCGTTCATGTTAGTAATGCATTAAATAATGTTAACAAATGACATTGTAAAGCATTACTGTAATATCATTGTAATGGAACTGGTCGGACACAGGAGGTAAGTATAAAACTCTGTGTTTATTTTAAAAGTGACAAGCACACAGGAACAGTGAAAGTCTTCTTGAGAGGTGAGTATCACTCTGAGAGGTT
>JAUZSZ010000075.1:2561865-2572185 GCA_034780575.1 Labeobarbus marequensis | reverse complement strand
CCCCCCCCCCCCCCCCCCCCCCCCAACGAAAAGCTAATTGGTCATTTAAGCATGTATTTGTGTCTGAAATATATTTGGTGTGGTCTCATTTATAACACTTCAGGATTAGGGTAAGGTTAATCAAAGAAATAAATTAATTGTAATAAGATGGAAATACTGAAGGCATATTACTATATTACTCCAGTGTGTTTTAATATCCTACATTTAAAACTGTGCAATTTATATACTTTAAATTCTCTAAAGTTTCTCTCCATCTCTTAACAAATATGTGTTACCCCTTGGTCTAGTTTTATTTTAATTGAAAATACATGACACATTGTCTGCAAATGTTGTTGGTTTGTAATTGGTTTTATCAAGAGACACATTGATTCATCAGGAAACAAAATTATTCAGGTTTGATTAAAATAATTAAATATTCTGTATAGTTTTCCTGAGTGTAAGCGTTGCTACAATCGCCATCCTTTGCCTTCAAGTTACCAATAAAAAATTGTTCCACGTACTGAGTTGTTTGTACTTTGTAAATTTCTAATACATGCATAAACATAAGACAGAGTTGGAATATTACTTTGTCTGTGGCATTTACACATTTTTAATTCTGCATATATATGACCATAACATGCAATGCGGTGTAATGGGGTGCCTTTAACAATGAGGAGTGCTCTTTTAAATACAGCTATGCAAACTTTATAATTGTGTAATGTCTTTTGGTAGGATTTTGTTAATCTTTTAATCCAATTCAAATGTATTGCACATAACAGAGTAAAAAATAAAAAAAGATGAGAGGTGTAGCTCAGCTCACATTCATGAAAAGCTAATTTTGTCAGTGATTGAGTAATGACTTAACCCAGTTTATTTATGTAGTTCTTTAGGGCCAAGTGTGGAAGACCGGTCCAGACTGGAGAAGGAAGATGGTTCTAAAGCTCCAGTGGTCTGGAGAGTCACTGTGTTGGAGAAGGTCCTGTCTTCGCTTTGTTCCCATCATAGACTGCTACTCTATCGTATTTTAAAGGACATGCAGGAAGATTACAACATCTCTGTAACACTGCGGGATGCTCACAGAAGACAGTTTAAGGCTGGATCTCTCTGTTGCCATGCTGATAAAAAATCACTTAATGAGGCCCCAATACTTTCGTTAAGTGACTGCTCAGTAACTGCTGGCATTTGTTGCAGAACAGCTTGTAGGCTTCCAACATGTGCATTTTCTCCTCTATGTTCTCCGAGGAACATTCATGGCAGTTCCTGCCAAAATACATCAATGGCATGTGTTGGACAAGATATCTGTTCTAATCCCACTGTTTGTTGTACTCACTCAAAACTACCCTTATGCCACCTTCAGCACAATGGTGATCATACCTACATTTCTCATGTAAGAGGAACTCGAATCACCCATCAGGGTGATTACAACTCTCACAATAGATGTAAAGGAAGCCGTAGCCCCTCCCCACCACCACTATCACCAAAGCCAGTGGACCTGGACTGTAAAATAGCTGTCAATTCCAGTATCTTACCAATTCAGGACTGCAAGTCAATAAACATGACACCTCCGTCTCTTCTACCTCACAGAACCGAGGATGCAGATACAGCTTTGTACTCAAACACTCCTCATCGTGTGGGATCTCCTGATGAATGTTGTGAAAAGGTTGTACTATTGCATACACAAGCAGAGAAGGAGAATGACCACCAGTGTGGGTCTTTTATAGGAGATCTAATGGAAAGAGTCACTGAAAAGCTCAGAAGTATCCAACCTTCAGAGAAGGAACACAATCTTCTTACCCATGCCAGTCAAATCTCCAAGACAGATGACACCCATTTGACAGAGATTATAACAACTGTGCTACACAACAGTAGTGACAAAGATTACAACCTTAATGAGCTTTTACAACAGCATGTAGCCACCGAACAGCGATCCCCTCAGACACGTTCCCGTAAGAGACTGGAAACGTTAGTTGCCATGAGCAAGTCTCCTGATCTTCCATCATCAAGAAGACAAAGCTTACAAATCAAGAGAGATCTGGCCAGACTTAGTCCATCATATTTTAAGAGGAATATAGGGTTTGAGAGAGAGAGGTCCTTAAAAACTGTTGAACAATCTGATTATAGAAAGTTGGACAGAATATCCAGGACAGTGGACTCAAAGCCTGTAAAAGATACCTTAGAAAATTCAACCATACATGCACAAACTAAGGAGACACCGAATAAACAAAAGAGCCAAGAAACTCAACCCCAACATGTATGTCTTGAAGAACCACTGCCTCTTGATGAAAGGGCACAATTGCAAACAACTGATAGTGACCGGAAGGTAAAAGCAAAAACTCATAAAGAGAAAAATCTCACTGTTCAATTTGGAAGAGCCAGACGAAATATTGTACCACCTCAGCGTTTCTCTTCCTATGTTACTGAGCCAAGGAAAATGTATTTTGCAGCCTGTTTTTCAGAAAGTATATTCGCCAAGCATTCCCCTAAGGACAGTACCTCAACAGCACTTGGCTCTACAGAAGAAATTGCCTGGCCAAGTGATATATGTGACAAACAGCCTTTTCAAACTGAGGATAAACAAGAAGACTGTGTTGTACCACAGAACATAACTTCATCAAAAGATGAGATTTCATCCAAAAAAGAGCCACCGTGTGAGCACACGGATAATGGAAGGAATCCTGATAAAGAGAGTGCAAGAAAAAGGAAGCCATGCCAGAATTCTTCTTCACCATCAAAAAGATCCAAACGCCATAAGACCAACAGTCTAAACACTGATGCACACAGTCCTACTGAAACTATGTCTAACTTGACTACCACTGAGAATGGACAAGAAGCTAAAGCAAGCTTGTCTGGACTGAAATATGATAGTCCAATAAAGCTCATGTTTGTTTCCTCTGTAACAGGTGAAGATGGTGTAAAATATACTCTCAAAGCAGCTGCCTCAGGCTCAAATTCCCATGGAGAGATGTTTGATCCGTGTGTGGAATCCTCGTGGGCAGGTAGTGCCATCGATGAACATTTCCAGGATTCAGTCCTTGAATCAGCTCCAGGGAGAACTGTTGAACATGATGGAAACAAGTGCACCTCACCAAAAGTGGTTTCACTTCATGCAGTATTGCCCAGTTTTGCAAACAATGAAGATGAAATTCAAGAAATACTACCAATTGTACTTCAAACGTCACCTGTAAAAAGGCGTCCTGGGCGCCCCAAAAAAATAGGACCACATATTGTGAAGTCTGTGAAACGTCCCATTGGCAGACCTCCAAAACCCAAAACAACAAACTCGAGTTCTTCAACTGGCAGAACCTGTTCCAGTGCAGTAAATCATAGGACAACAGAAGTGTCTTGTAAGGATGATGGAAACAAAAATCTAAAAATCACCATAGTGTATGGAAGATCGAGAAGGGCAAAAAGAGTAGTTTCTGAAGATCTGAGTAATATCCCAGAACAGCAACATGTTTTTGAACTATTAAATGGTGGCACGCATAAAACCTGTTCTGGAAAGTCTAGTAGTAATGATCAAATGACCAAGGAACTGCTTAAAGATCACCATTTTGTTATGCCTATTGAAGACAGGAAATGTGTCTCTTCGAGCAGCAATATCAAATGTCCAAGACAGAGTGACACAGCAGTGTCAAGAAAACCAGGAAGACCTCCCAAAGTCAAAATTTCTGGGATCTCTGTCACTGTCACCACAGGGTCACCAAGGCAAAGAAAGATACATATAAAAAGGGACACAAAAGATTCACATCTGCTCAGAAAAACTCTTCTTGTTGAAATTCAACCTTCCAAAGAGCAGAAGACAATCTGCATTCCTACTGACATTCACAAGGATATAGTGGATGCACCGAAAGTACATAGTCCGAATACCAGAGGGCACCTCATACCAGTGAGGCATTCTGTTAGAGAACGGAAACCCTCCATTCATTTGCTCCACTCTGTCGCTACTGCCAGATCCTGCGCATTGGTTCGCAGGTCAAGAAAACTACTGCTGAATAAGGTTAGCTGTGAGTCCAGCCAGAATAAAAAGAACAGACAAGAGCAAGAAGAGCTCCCAAAAAATGCACTTTCCATGAGGACCAAGAATGTCAGTTGCGTACAAGACATTGTTCGTTTTTCTACCATTTCGATGGACTCAATTTTTTCATCAAATGAGGGCTTCAGGTGGTGGCCCACCTCAGCATCACCTGAAACTTTAAATGAAGAGTTAGCTAGGAGGATCAGGCTAATGTCCAGCACTTGGGTATCAGATGTCCTCGAGGCTAACAAGTCAGGAGAGATTAAATCAGATCTTAAGCCAAAAACTTGTGAGAAGCTCAGAGGTTCTGCTAAAAAGTCTGCTTCTGCCATCAAAATGCTTTTTGAGAAAAACTATAATATGGAGAAGCTCTGTACTTGGTTTATGCAATCCACCGAAACTCAGTCCCTTGCTATTGTAAAGAAGGCCACTGCAAGAAATTCCAAAGATGTCTTTCACTACAACCTCAGCAGACCCAATTGCAAAGGCAAAGTTTGCCCAAGTCCACAAGCAGAGAGACTCAGGAAACATGTCAAGAAATTTGCTAAAGTTGTCCCAAAGAGTCCATCAATGCACAAACAAGCACAAGAAATGCTGTCCAAGTCAACAAGGTCACAAGCCAAGAGAAAGCTTTTTAATACAGCATCATTTAAATGGAGGTGTGATGTTAGGCAGAGAATGTCTAGGTCTACAAGCACATGGGTTGTCTATAGAACAGCTCTGCTTAGAGCAAGGCTAAAGTTTAAAACCAGGCCTAGGATAACATTAGGAGCTGATATGGCGCACCAAGTTTTTCGTGACCAGATGAGGGCAATGACTTCAGGTGCTGAGACTCTAGAATTATTGAAAGAAATGCCTAACTTGGTAGGTAAGACATCCAGACCAGTCACGAAAGTTCAAAATGCATTAAAGCTTCTAGTCAAAACTCCTCAGAAAATGATTGGGATTGCCAGTGTTTCGAAGCAGAACAGAATCAGCTCCAAAGCTTGGAGTCCAGAATCCCTAAAGGAGTGCAGGGTGTTTCTGAAAAAGATCAACTCCCCAAACACAAAGTCAGCGACAGAGGAATGTAACATTTGCACAGTAAAGCTCTATGATGTCTCACATCAAGAGGAGAATGAGGATGTTTTGGTGGGAGGGACACCTCCCAGTACAGTTAACTCTCCAATACAGCTGCACTCATCCCCAAAAAGCCAGAGCAAGGGAGGAAGAAAAAGAGGCAAACGGAAAAGTTGCAGCACAAGTCCGTCTCCCCCAACAAAAATGCTCAGACAATCAAGGAGCAGCAGGGGTGTTCTGGGAGCAAGGTGGTGTGATTTTGTGCTTGGTAAGTCATTCTCTAGCATTATTTCCTTATGCCTGAAACATGCTCTATGCAAGTGTGCAAGCGCAAATGCATTCTATGCATGGTGTTAAATCATGCCTCTATGCCAGAAATATCAAATCCAGCACCGGACACCAGATCCTATCAGAAAATAACCGTTTTGTCTTGTAACAGAACAGCTGGTCAGCAAAATCATCTAATACTCAAAAACCCGTTCACAGCGAGTCTTGTCTGGTACCCAAAACTGTATCAACAGTCTTCTATTAGCCTGAGTAAAGCCAGAGATGAGCAATAGCAAGAGACGAAGGGATGATGATAAAAAAGGAGCAGAGTTTGAGCAATCTTAGTCGTGCATGTTTCAATCAAGGGCATAGTTTTGGTTTGAACATTGGGGGGGGGTTGAAGGGTGAACTGTTTTAGTGGAGTCCCGGGTCATGCTCCCTCATAAGGTTTTATTTATTTGTTTGTTTGCTTATGTTTATTTTTGTAAGATGGTCTTTTGTGCTATCATCCACACATGCAAAATTGTTTTATAACATAACTGCAATAAAGTAATACCCTTAGCATAGTTAACAATTGTTTACATAGGAGATATGTATTTTTATATTATTTAGGCAGGCAGTTTAACAATGTTCTAATTCAACATGCCATGGGAAGTCAATCTAACTTAACATTTTCTTATTTCATATTTATTTCTTACTGCTTAACAGTTCATCAGGTTCTTAATGATTTAATCTATGTCTTCTGCGCTTCAGTCATATTATGCTGATAACTGCTCCATTCGGTTCATACTTGAAGTTAGCGCTTAATAATTAATAACCTGATTGTATGTTTCCATTAACCATGGTATACAGTTGAAGTCAAAAGTTTACATACACCTTGCAGAATCTGCAAAATGTAAATTATTTTACCAAAATAAGAGGGATCATACAAAATGCATGTTATTTTTTTAGTACTGACCTGAGTAAGATATTTCACATAAAAGACATTTACATATAGTCCACCAGAAAATAAATAATAGTTGAATTTATAAAAATGACCCATTCAAAAGTTTACATACACTTGATTCTTAATATTGTTGTTACCCGAATGATCCACAGCTGGGTTTTTTTTGTTTTGTTTTGTTTTGTTTTGTTTTGTTTTGTTTAGTGATAGTTCATGAGTCCCTTGTTTGTCCTGAACAGTTAAACTGCCTGCTGTTCTTCAGAAAAATCTTTCAGGTCCTACAAATTCTGTGGTTTTTCAGCATTTTTGTGTATTTGAACCCTTTCCAACAATGACTGTATGATTAAGATCCATCTTTTCATAGTGAGGACAACTGAGGGACTTCTATGCAACTAATATGAAAAGAATACTGTAATTTAAATGACTAATCAATTAATGAATCAATGAAATTTAATATATAAATGGTTAAAATGATTATAAATGAATAAATGGAGGATAAACAAATATAAAAGAAGGTAAAATGCAACACAAATGTATTGTTGCTCTCTTGAAGTGAAACATTTGCATTTGAGTATCCTTAGATCCTTCAGTGGCAGATCAAGTTTAAAGAGAATTTTTCCAAGTTATACTTAACTGAATAATAACCCAAGTACATAATATCAAGTACGTTCAACCGGACTGTTGTGTTGACCAAGCACTTCTCTCTGCATACTGGCATAAAGTATGTTTCTGGCTTCCGTAATGAATGTTTTATTTGATATTAGATTGAACAGTTATTTTTGCCTTTCTTATGTTCACTTAGTATTGTTTCTGGTAGTGTGGATGGTCTACTTTCAAATGTATGATTAATTTTTAATCAGATAAAAGTTTTAAAAACAGCACATTCTGTATATAGACTATTTTCTTTGAGAACTCAAATCTAAATGTCTCCAATTTATGCTTTTCAGGGTCATTGAAATAACTTGGGACCAGTTTTAGGGAAGACATTTTCTTGAACTCTAACATAAGGTGCCTTTCAACAGTGGTCTGGCTGAGTATCACAAGCATTATGACACGCAACCTCTGCAAGCATCATGTAGCAAAAAAAAAAAAAAAACAACAACTTTAAGACACTTGTTGCACTATTTAAACTTATTTTGTGTTTTTCTGTTTTATAAAATGTTTTATTTACCTTTTAAAATCTCCCTTAAATTTTATTTTTGATGCAGACCATGAGATGTAGTTACATGGAGTATCAAAAGTTACAAGAGCATTATGTTGTTTGGTTTGCCCAAATCTCATAGCAGAGTTTAACATTAAGGCAAACGTTTAGTTCATTTCACTTTTTTTTTTTTAAACACTTCATAATCTTTTGTGTTGTAAAAGCTCTTTAAATGGGATGTTTGTGAATATTTCAGTTTTTAAAACAATGTTGATCTTTTTAAGTTGGGAATATTTTTAAAAGTCTTCTCTTACATGCTGTTAATGTGTCAGACAAAAACTGCCCACTTAAAAAGGACTCAATTCATTCTGGACTTTGAAAATGTTGGTAGTGTCTCCACTTTTTTGGTCTCAATTTATCTCCTCTTATTTATGAAGACCTCCCGTGAATTTAGACTCTTTGCCAAGTTGTGGAAAATCATTCAAGCATTAATTTACATCCAGGTTCAAGTTCTTGTTGCACTACCAAACCCAAACTGCTAACTGTTTCATTTTATTCCTGACTAAAACCATTGTTGTATAGTTTATTTTTGGTGCAATGTTTTACTCTCAGAAAGATGTAAAATTCTATTTCCTTTCTTTTAAATTAAAAGCTTTTAAGATGATCCAGAGGCAAATGTTCCACATTGTTTCTTAAATACAAAAACTTTTGTTGTGGAAATCTTAATTTGTGATCTATTGCAGTGACACCTACCTCCTGAAATCTACTGGTAAGGCATGGTAGATTGGTCTAAACTGATAAACCCGTTGTTGTAACCATGTCATTCATTTAGACCTCTACCAAAAACATTCTAACTGCTTATGCAGCCTGTATGTTTAGTTATTTATTTAAATTCTGTGTTGTTAGCTCTAGTTTCCATCTGCTGTTTATGTTATTAGTCTGTGGCCCTGCCCTTGAGTATGTAGAAGGTTAAAGTTGCTATATTAGTATCCTATTATGGCTTGAGGTTTTGTTGTCGTCTTAATTCATTTAGGTTCCCTGTAACAAGACTTGCATCAGTGCAATACAAGTTTAATCAATGCTACACTGAGACCACCTTAGATGTATAATTTGAGAAACTTGTCACCTAGTTTATTCTGTTAGATTTAAACCATTTTGTCTGGATACTTGTCAGCTAGAGGCATTGTTTTGAAACTGCTGAAATTATTAGAGACTCCACATACATACATCAACTGCTTTAGGGCCTCAATAACCATTTAAACTACTGGAGTAATCCAAAAACTGTGACAAAAATACAGACAAAAATGGTGCATTATATCTTTATACCTATGCCAACCATATGCTGGAGTTGAAGCTTGTTATGAGAATTGTCAGGAGGCCTTCTGTATATCGTTTTGTTCAGATTTGAAGTTTTGGCCACTGTAAACTTGTTACCTGGTGCTATATGTTGTACATAAACATGCAAATTATGTACACACATTGTATTTTCTGTGTTTTTATACTTGCCTTCAAAGAAGCCGTCTCAATCGTTAGAATAAAAGCTCTTGCAAACAGATTGAGTAATTGTGTTACAGGTTTAAACTTTTATTCAGACTGAACAATGTATACAAATGTTTTTTTTTACTTTCAAATATTAGCCATTATTGACATACACCAACTGTTTATAGTAGGATCAGTTCTCTTAAAACAGTTTGGCCCATTAGCTCTCACAATTTTTTTTTAAACAGCCTTGAGTAAGTAAATGAATGTTAACATGACTCTTACCCAAAGATAACCTCTTGAGAAGTACTGCAGATGGTGCATTTTAACAATTTTGACAATCAAGCCCTTAACCCAGGCTGACACTGTAAATAGTCAGACTGAACAGTTACACTAGTCCGTTGTATTAAAATTTAGCAGTATATAATTTCTCAGGTAAATCTAGAGAAACTGTAGGATGTAATGTGGCAAAAGTGGACCTTCTAAAGTAGTAATCTACTCTATGAACCACTGGCCTCCTGGTTCATTAGGGCAGTCAGATCCTGCTTTGTTTTATATATAGCAGCCATCTTGGCACGGCGACTCGGTTGCACTGATGGAGGCTCTTCAGGAACATTCTCTTCATCACTACAGAAAGATTAGATGGAACACCAAAGATAAGCAAACTACTAAAGGAAAAAATAAAATACATTTGAAATTAACAACAAAACCATCGGTTCAGATGCAGAATTAACCAACCTTTCATCAGAGGACAAGTCTGCTTTACTGGCTTTCTTCCCATTCTTTGCAGTGGAAGCTTTTTTCTGACCTGAAATGCAGCAGAGTGAAAGTTAATACAACAATCATATAAGAGAAAAAGATGTATTTTACCGAATTAATATAACTCTACCTCGTTTTGCACGTTTAGGTTTGAACTCCTCTTGTTCACCTCTGCAAGAATGCACAGATAGTTTTGTTAATTTAACAGATACTTTGAGTACTATAAGAAAACTACTTTCATTCCCATATTCAACCTGAGAGAATCAACTATCAGTGTCAGAAACTGTATTAATGGGCAAAATGAAGTAGAATTATTAATTCCGGGAAAGAATTTAAAGGGTGTTTTTACCAGTGAGGTTTTTTTTTTTTTTAACACACACACTATATAAATATGCAGTGTACTGCTTATTTACACCAAATGCTTTAATTCAGTCATTTAAGAACAATGAATTTGAACAATTATAAAAGTTATAAAACTTACATAATTGCATAAAATTAAAATATTTAGATATTTAAAAAAAAAATTATTTAAAAATCACAGTAGCTCCACCAACACTCGCCTCAGAGACACTGAATTTACATACTTAACTATATGCAGGGCTTGACATTAAGCATTCTCATGTGGTTGTCCTTCGGACAAACAAATTTGTCATTTACTTGTCCGAGTATAAAAGTTAC
>JAUZSZ010000075.1:2443878-2460007 GCA_034780575.1 Labeobarbus marequensis | reverse complement strand
AAGTTTCAGAAGTGAATCGTACAAGAAGTGCAGTGTTACCCACTGCGCAGTCCCCAACCAGTACGCATTTCACTGAGGTCTCTGTCAACCCATTCATCCTTCTGTCTCTGGTGTTGTAGTTATTGTACAGTACAGTCTAATGTTTCTAACAAAATTCAGCGGTGTCCAACAGATGATGAAGTCATCGTGGTAATTTCAGGTCTGCAGAACTATGAGGACTAAGAGTAAAAAGCATTCTGAAGACTTCCTCACGCTCTTCGTCTTGTGATGATGTGATTTACTCCGCGGCTCTGCATTCCAGTGAAGGTTTAGGAACTGAGGTCATTATGTACCATTAGAGATATTTAAGACAGAAAACCAGAAGTGAGAAGTCACCCAGCCGGATCTTTCATTTGACCGTTGTTCTCTCGCTGACTCCTGCGTTATTGAAAGAATAAAGAAGTATAATTACTATTATGCAATCAAAAAACACCAAAAATAAAAAGATTTTTATATGTAACCTTGAAATAGATTTATATATAATCTAACTTGTCTTATATTATCATCAAATACTCACCCTTGTGTCAAACCAAACCTGTACGACTACTTCTTATGTGGAACACAAAATAAACTATTTTGAAAGATTTCACGTTCTTTGGACAATACAGTGACAGTCTATGGGGTCAGATTTTGTTTCAACTGCAACATTATTAGAAGTACATCCCTTTGTGTTCCACAGAATAAAGAAAGTAATACGAGTTTGGAACGATGTTAGAGTTCCGTCATCATATTCTCATTCTCTTTTTTGTGTTACTTTAATATCTTTGAAATACCAAAGAATTTTTCACTGTCTCCTCATTTTTCATAGATGTGAAATACAATACAACATCCCGCCGTACTACAGAGCACAGTAGATTTCTCTTTCATTATAAGACCTAGGACAACGCTTCCCGTTGACAACGGCCCTGCTATTGACTAAAGTCAAATTGAAGAATTTTTGGCTATGAGTGTTCTAAAAACGGCTGTTTAACACAAATACCACAGCATATTTGTTTGTTTATTTAATAAATCTATGAGCCAGTGCTGGTAAGGATATTTTTGACATAACACGACCTTATAGATGATTCTCGAAATGGCAATGGCTTGCACTTCTTAGACCTACATGGCTGTCGTGAAAGGAAAGTACACTGATGATTCAAACCGCTGCTGCAGTTAATACCACAAAAGGCCAAATGGTTGCAATATATTCTGTCTGAAAACTGTTTTCGACATTGTCAGACAGATTACTCTTAAAAAAAAGAATAATCCGGCAAGTATTTAATAGGCTCTACACTTTAGATACATTTATGTGCCAATATAGAAAATACTGTATTATAAAATGACTCCAATAATTATATCTTCATCGACAGCTGAAACACATCAGGATTCAAAAGTCTTGTGTGCTTTTTGAAAGAAATACTATGAATATTGGAAAAATAATCTAAATTTAGCGGATTGCAATACGCTTGGTAATGGAGCCCACTCTAAGACTCTAAAGCTTTGTAAAGTATAATAAAAATATAGATTAAATTTTACATTTTTGTTCATCAAAAAATAATTAGTAAAAGAAAAATTAGATATGTTAACAAAAACGATCAAACAATTTATTTACTGACGTCCTTGTCAACCACGTTATATTAAACCAGGGAACAAGAATATTCTGATTTTCATTTTTTAAAGGCATAAAAAATTTATATTTCAAAAATCTCAATTTCAGTCAACTTTTAAAAATAATTAATTTAAATTTAAACTGGTTAAGAACCTTACAAATAATGAACACTACGAATATCAGGTTTGGATTGTTGATCAATTTATGCAGATGAAATAAATTTATAGATTGAAAATACATTTATAGATTTATACAACAAATACACAGTTTTAAACTGAGGCACAATATAGTTAATACATGTATTACAAAGGAGAAAGCAACTCACCTCTTTGAACTCTTCAACCGTGAGATTAACAAGTGCATATAAAGCTCAGTTTAGCATCTGTAATTTTGTTTCATTAGATTAAGCATTAAGAAAAGATCAGAATTCAGTCCAATTATGCATATTTCTCAAAAGTTAAACTGTTAAAGTCAGGAAATTCAAGCACTCTTAGGCACAGAGATAAAATATATGCCTTCACAGACAGAGCATATGTTGCATCCTCTAGTAGAGGGAACTGAAATGTGAGGCTGGGCTCTTTTCGCTGTAAAATCGTACATCAAATCTCTTCTAAGCTTCCGCTGTGACATTCTCAGCACATCTACGGTGTTGAGTCTTGCTTCTTCTGCAGTCAAGAACTCGTACATGAAACTAATGCAGGTAATGCAGCAAAGAAACAAAGGTACAAACAAGGACAAGATCAAGCCCTATGTTAACTCTCATGTCCTGATGAGATTTACTGTTTGTTCTTTGTTTGAGGTCCCTGAGACCCTAGTGCTGTCTGTATATGTCATTTTAGTAGTTTTGAAATTAATTCTTATTTCCAGTTTAAATAATTTTATCACAAAGTAGACACATTTTAGAGAGGACTGTCAGACAGTATGTTATTAAAACAGCCCAAGAGTCTCTCAGATCCCAAACAGAACATGAAATTTAAGTTTAAGTGAAATAGAATAATTACCACAATATCAGAGCTCTTGTTTATAGTAGGTTATAAAAGGGCATGATACTTTCCAATTTGTGTTAACATAGTGCTGTTTTCAGATCACCTGAAAGTAGCAATTCAAACAACTCAAATTTTCTAAGCCAATTTTCAAGGGCATTGAACACTTCTAATCAATACAGCAAACAAGTTGTTTGTTTAATAAAGCCTTACATTCAATTTCAGATGGCACAAATAATTCGGCGAGTCATAAGTGTCGCTCTCTGATGGAGAGGAAGTGCACTGCATTCACTTCAACAGCTGCCACATTCATCATGGAGGAATCTGACCTTTACTAATTGAAACAAATGTCAGCTACTGAGCGTTCAACATGCTGAGTTATATTTTCCCCCACCAACGGTTTCTACAGATGAAAGGGGAAATGTAGAGAAAGAGAAACGAGGATGCAGAAGCTGTGATTTTGAGCTCCAAGCACATGCTACGCTAAGCCCTAGAGCTGTGCTAATTACATAACATTTTAATTTCATCAAAAGAATCAAAGCTCGTACATGTTAAGACTTTATTCTTCTCTTCAGTTTTTTCAACCATAATTTCGAACAAAAATAAAACACAATTTCACATATAAAATCTTTTGAGGTTCAGAATATACAATTTCACAAAAATATTTTTTTTCAGAACAAATTCTTACACATAAGATTTGCATAGCAGCATTAAGATGTCTATAAAATATGTGTGGCATCAACATTTCAAACTGGAAATATAAAAACCAGAGCTGAGCTAAAAATCAAATAAGAGCACAGCAAAGCAACATAAAATGTTAAATTCTGATCTAGGATCTGTCTAAGCTGCTCACAAACTAAAATGCAAAGCTGACTGAGGATCAGCATTTATATTTCCAGGAACTCTAACATATTTCTATATATACCAACACTGAAGAGAATAAGCCATTCTTTGACGTCCCCATTCCTGTCTCCATACACAACATCTTAGGTCTTGTAAAACTGACATTGACTTATAAACAAAGAGCATGGATCAAAACAATGTACAATAAAAATAAAATTAAACATCAAACAAGTACCTGAATAACAACCCACTTTTTCTTCTATATGGTCTGGCTAGGAAAAATGTGTGGCCATTATATATAATGTGACAAAAGGCTAAAAAAAACAAAAAACCTAATTATGTAAAATTGTAGTGATTAGGATTATGAAGTGGGATTGGTTGATCCCTAATGGCCTTATAAGGAAGCATCAATAAACTTTCAATAAAGAATAATATACATGTACATTTCAATACAATATAAAACACTGTGTAAATATGTAATACCTTGATTTTTTTATGACTTAGAAAACCTTTTGCACAATTACAGAAAGACATGAAAATGGTGTATGCAGTTAAAAGACGAAAAAAACAAAAAAACAGTATAATTACTGGCACTATTTGTCTGCAGAGAAGACACTTTGGATTAAGGGAGTGGAAAGAGAGAAATCTAAAAGTAAATGCTTCATTGTAGCAGCTCTTTGTGAAGTGTGACCAGCACCAATCCGGTCTTGGGCTCAGTAAAACTGTGAGAAAGACAGAAAGAAATGATTGGAAAGAAAATATCAAATTTCAAAAAAGTCCCTATAATGCTGCTGGCTTCTTCCTATTCAGATTACATATATTACACATTCTTTTAATTGTTCTAATGTATATATAAAATTAATATTTCAAAAATTCTGGATGCAGTTAATATACCTGTAATGATGATTTTTGAGGTAGTCTACTACAGCAGGCCTGATGCGTGCCACTCCCCCTTGGCTGCGATTGCCTCTTCCTGTGATGATTGACAGCTGAGGCTGACACAAACCCTGACTAAATTCTACAAAAAATAAATAAATAACGATAATGCCAGAAAAATTACCCAACACACCAAAACCTGTTCAATCCATCTCCTGTACACAATAGAAAAAGTGTTATTTGTTATAAACGTATGTATGTTTGTGGTTCATTTACCTAAATACTTGTCGGTGAGAACCTGACTAAGATGATGAAGGGCCTCATCCACATGCAGTCCATGGAGATCTAGAATATTCTAAGGCAGGAGTGAAGCATTCACTCGCTGGAAGATCTGCGTGGCCGCTCTGTGATTCGCTTCACGCATCTTCTCCCATGCATGTGACCCTAAGAATGAACACAAAATTGTGCATGGAAACTTTAAGTAAGTGTTTTGACCAAAGAACAGCACTGCACTCTGCATGCATTTTTTTTAAAAGCTAAGAGACATAGGAAATAAAGCTCAACAGTAAGGGTCCTGAAAGTTCAAATAAGACGTGATACAAAAAAACTCTGATTTTACTACATTATTTAAACTGCTTCATGGAATGAGTACTTCATTCAGTAGAAACTCTTGAAATCTCCAGAATGGTCTAGAGGTCAATCAGTAATTCCTCAGTTTATGAATGAGCAATTCCTAGTTGTGAACTCAGAAAATCAGATTTATTTTCTCTATAGATAAATTGATTTTTAACTATAACTTTAAAGATAGATCTAATGTGATCTACAAGGCTATTAATCAAGGGTGTGTTTTCTTTAAATAACTTATTTAAATAATCAGGGTTAACAGTTAAATACGATTATTTAAAAAGTTTTTTAAAGAAAAAATGTGGGCTGATGGCTTCTTGGTGAAAAATATACAATTACCAGTGGTTCTGCAAAGAAATCTCCACCAATCAGAGAATCACGATATATTGCATCTAACATGTTTTAATCAATACTTTCATATTTCGCCATTGTTTTTCATTTGACTGTCATTCACAATGTTTCATGGGATTGTAGTTTTTTCCCCTCATTAAAGCTGTTAAGGAACATAGTCTTGTATCTTTGTCTTTTGGTATGATTTTGCTTGTTGATTGGTTTGATTCATAAACAAAGACTTTTTTTTAATTCCTATAAGAAAAATTAAAGTGAAAAATGCTTCCAGAAGCAAGGCTGGCACTGTTGCACACAATTTCTGTTAATTTGTACTGGGTACATCCACCCACCTGTTAAACATCAAAAATGTAATTATCTGTGTGTCTTGCAGCGCAGCAGTTCAGTGTTCAATGTGGACACACAGTTTGTCACAAGAAATGAAGATTCATACCTTAAGACACGATTAAAAATGTTTAATTTTTGTCTCAAAACTATTCTTTTGTTTTTCAATCAGTTTTTCAGCACGCATTATAATATTCATATCTTGAACCTGTTGTGCGTAGAAACTAGCCACATCCTTTCGGCCTTGTCGATGAGCTTCAGCTGCCTTGTTGAAACACTCTATCTGCTGACGTCTCTGCAGTGTTGCCTCTGTGCGAAAGTCATCATATTCTGGATCCTCCGAATTCTGAAATTGGGCAGCTTCCACCTCCTCATCTCTCGGTTTCCATCTCTGAGTGAGTGAGTCAAAAAGCGTCAACACAGGGTTTTTGTTTCATTTCAGTATGCCATATGGTCGCATGCAGCTCACCCGCTCTTTGCTTGGAGCTCTGTGCGCACCATTACGTTGAGGGGCAGGTTCAGGAGCCACTACATTTTTGACTGGCCCGTCATCAAATAGAGTATGCAGAAACTGTTCGGTCTGTTCCAGAGAGTAACTACACAAACACAAGAGACATTTCCTTTCAGGTCATTTCTGCTTTCTTAATAATTGTTTACTGTCTACAATGTACATGTCTATCACTATGTATCATATCCTCACTTGTGATCTCTGAAGATATCCCTGAGGAAATGTCGGTCTATGGTGGGGAACATGGAAAACAGCTGGTTCTCCTTTAGCTTGGCTGCACCGTCTTTCTTATCCAGGTCCCTCCAACTTAACCTGGACTAAAACCCAAACATTGATCATTTTCACTACTTTTTTTTTTTCTTTTTTAAAGTTCTAGGCAGTGATTATGTTTTGTTTTTTTATGTGACTGTTACCTTCTCTATGCTGTCTTGCATCACCTGCTCTTCAATCATGATGTCCCTCAGTGAGACAGGAGCACAGGATGCACTCCAGTGATCCATAAATGGAATTTCTTCACACGAACCTAATTGGTCCCTCAGTCTGATTTTGCTTCCCTGCGATTCACCCTAGTGGACAGGACCTTCATTACCATGGAGACACAAAGAGAGATCAGGAGCAAAGAGCAGAAACAGAAAAAAATTATTTCAGTATAGAGCAGTTTTCACAAATTGGGTACACTTTGGTGTCTCATGACATTTTTAAAAGCATTAGACTCAAATCCATCCCTTATTTTTGTTGGGAGAACTATTTAGATATGTTATATAAAGTAATATAATTTTTTTTTAAAAGCATGTAGTTTTTAAGTAAATAAATGTTTATAAAAAATGTCTGTATTTTCTCTTTTTTTGGCCTTTCCCACCTCAGAGGCTTCCAACAAAGCATACAAAAATGTAAAAAAACGTTTGACATAATCAGTTGTAGTAAGATTGTACTTTAACTATTAACAAATTTTCATTAACAAATACCCAATTTTGCGCACTACAGTGGCCCATGGTGCCATGAACAGTCACTTCCATCAAACACCTCTGTGCACCACTCTCCCAAATATAATTTTTTTATATTATATGAATTTTGTCTCTGCAATTTTGATTACCAAATGTTTATTAGTAGAAAATGATGGCATTCTAGTGCCATGTTAGAAAATAAAAAAAAAATCAAAGATTACGAGACTGAAGTCATAATATTTTGAGAAAAAGTCAAAATTACGAGAATAAAGTCCAAATGTTTAGAAAATAAAGTCGAAATTACGAGAATAAAGTTGAGATATTTTGAGAATTAAGTAAAAACTCCAAGAATAAAATCTAAATATTTTGAGAATAAAGCCGAAATTCTGAAAATAAAGTCTAAATATTTCGAGAATAAAGTCTAAATATTTTTTGAGAATACTAGAATTACTTAATTATTAATACGAGAATTTGAAAATTACGAGCATTGAATCGTAGCAATTAAAGTTAAAATTTGAGAGTACAGCCTATATTGCGTGTGGAAATGGCCCGGATTGGGAGCACCGGGATAGGCTGCCAGGCTACCAGAATTGATTTGAATATATGTGGGTTTATTAGCAGAAATCATAGCGTGTGTCATACTCGCAGGAACAGTATGCTTGGAAATAATATTTCACATCTTCAATTGCATTCATTATTTGTAGTGTGCCAGCCACCGAATAATAGCAATAAGCTTTGTGCTTTTGGTACTTTTAACACAAAACAAAGTCTCAGCTTTAAAAATCTGTCAGTTTATTTCAAGTTATAGCATGATATAAATATGAAGAAACATCAGAAGGCATGTAAAAAACAGTATAGCCTAATTTAATGAAATGAATCTCTCATTGTAGTCAGAAAGATGATTGATTCACATGCCACTTAAACTGAGACGAATACAGCGATCTGTCAGGCCATATTAAAGTGCATGAAAAACACACTGTAAGACATATTGTTTGTATTTCGCTATAAAACTGACAGAATTTGAAAACTGAGACTTTGGAATTTCTCCCGGTGCTCCCAATCGGGGCCTTTTGCTTGCGCAATAGGCTATAGAATATACTCTCAAAATATTATAATACTTTATAATAATAATTTTATAATTTATTATAATATTTTAATCTCGTAATTGCTATGAATTAATTCTTGAAATTTTGACATTATTCTCAAAATATTTTGACTTTATTCTCGTGATTTCGACTTTATTCTTGAAATACTGACTTTATTCTCATAATTTTGAGTTTATTTTCAAAATATTTCAACTTTATTCTCATATTGCTACGACTTTATTCTCGTAACTGTGACTTTTTTCTCAAAATATTACATCTTTAATTTTACATTTAGACTTTAGATTTTTTTTTTTTAACGTGGCACTAAAATGTCATTGTAGAAATCAATAAATAGACAAAAATAATAAAAGTAAAAATAAAAAAGTTTTACATTTAGATTTAAAAACATGTTATAAAGGATGACTTCATTTTGTATATATTGAAAGAAAGAAAGAAAGAAAAATACTGATGTTTGAGACAGATGGAGCAAAATAGTGGGCCATTAAGATTTCACTCTGGGTCTGACTGCCCAGCATGGCCACCCAAGATTAAACTGGAAAAGATGTGATTTCTCTCTTAATGCTTTATTGTATCACTACTGGTTAGTATATGGAGTACATCTGTAATCACTTTTGTGTTTGTGTGTATTGAGAGAATAAGCTGTCTCACTCTCTTGCATTTGCTGATAGGACAGAGCTGCCTGTCTGTGCTTCTCCTGCCAAAGACAACAGACACTAGGTAAATTCTACATAAATTCAGAACAAGTCACATTAAACAACCTATGCTGTTTTTGTATGTCAATATCTATACAACATAAGAACATCAAAATATCTGAACTCACTTGGATAGTCTCCTTCCATTCCTGGTGCAGCAGTTTGGCCAAGTTCAGATCTATCTGCACTGCACAGTCATCTGATGAAAACGCACCTGCAACCACATGGAGTTCAAAGAGATTTTAAAACAATTTTATGAGTGTGAACGAGGACTGATGTGGTTACTCATTTCAAAGTAAGAGCTTTTCACATTACTGTATTAAAAACAAAACTAGGATAACAGGTTTTTTTTTTTTAAATCTGTTACACTACTTGTAAGCTCAGCTATTACAAATGGGCTTTAGCCTTTATGGAACACAACAGTTTAATGAAGTGGTTCTCAGTTCTGTTTGAACATAACTGCAGACAGCAAGGAAAAAACAATGCTTCATGAAAATGAAATCAACCACATAATCGCAGAGTTATGATAAAATAAATTAACAGGCATCAACTTTTAAAAGGAGAGACACTTCCTAATATATTTTGTTGTTGTTCGAAACTGTGTCCAATCAAATTTTACAATATTTTGTAGCAAAGTCATCTGTCACTTGGTTAATCCCTAATTAGGGAAATACCACAATGGGTAGGTCATGTAAAAACCATGAACACAACTACCCAAGGTTTGAAAAATATAGACCCACTGTCCTTTGAATATGAGTTACGCGTTTGGTATTGTTTTGGGTTGCCACTTGTTGTCACTTGAACGATCGACTGATTCACTAAACAAATAACTGATTTATTTGACATATTGATTATGTTTTATGTTGATGATGTTTTATTACCTGGACTGACCCCAACAGGTCCAAAAAGCTCAGTGAGCTGCAATGCAAGTTCAGTTGGAAGTTTCAGCTCCAAGGTTTGAATATCCATTGAACTTGGCTCCCTCCCCCCCTGTGCAGTTCTCTTTCTCTCCCTTTCTCGTTCCTTCCTCTCTTCGCCCTCTTTGCGCTCCACTTCTTCAACCAGACACAGCAGTGACTGTGTTATGGCATTCACCTCTGCTCTTGTCTCCTCATCCTCCTTTTCCTTCTCTCCTGCCTCCTCTTCACTCCATTCCTTCAATGCTTCCTCCAGGCATTGAACTTTCTCACCTTCTGTCACTAATACCTCTTCCCGCTCTGGACCTTGCTGACCTGTGTTGTCTGTCTGTTGCTCATTAGTTGCCGTAACCTCCAGTTCTCCTTCAGTGCCTTCTGTCGGCTGCTTCAATGTTCCAAAGGAAGTTTTGGGCTCACATTTCCCCTTTATCATGCTTGCCTCATCAAATCCTTCAGCTTCACTTTGTGAACTTTGACCTGGACTCCAATCATCATCAGCTTGGCTAATGTCACTAAGGTTAGTTTCTTGGGACTTGGGACTGATGCTATTTCCTGAACTGTTGCTGGATTCATCAGAGAATACAGGTCTAGCCTGGACACTTTCTGAGCCCATCACAGTTTCTGATGGTTCACATGACTCTTCCTCGGGAACCAAAGACCCCAAGTCAACTTCGTCATCCTCATCATCTTCTTTATACAGTTGTTCTCCAGAATCTAGTAACAAGTTGGTTGTCCATTCGATATCTTGATGGCACTTCTCATAAAGGTCCTCTAGAATATCAATGGAGACACGTCTGAAATGGTGGCGCAGAATCTCAAGGTTTCGCCTTTTAGAGTTAGACTCTCTAAAGTCATTCTCTTCCACCTGAGAACCTTTCTCATGGACCACACGGTATGAAACTCCCTGCTGGCAGGCAAACTCCTGTTCACTTGTTTTTGGGGTGAAACGCAAAGGGCTTCCCTCCAAAACAAACACACCGCAACTAGATAAGTCCGAGTCTAATTCAGAACATTTCTGCTGGTCAATTTGCCAAAGCAAGGCAAAGTCCTGAGGTTGTGTTTGGGTTGAGGTGCTGGAACATGACTCCACAGGCAATGAAGGTGGTTCCGCTGTAGGTGTAAGATCAGGGTGTAGATGTGAAATAACTGGAGATTGTGAGCAAGGTGATGAAGGGCTTTGATTGGTGAAGGTAAGTGCAAGTTTACAAGATTTGCCCACTCTTCGGCTAAGCCCTCTTCGTCTCTCCAGACTGCTCTCTGAGTCTACAGCAACCTTTGAACACAGTGTTTCTTGGACATTTGGGCTCGATCTGCATTTATCTTTTGACAACACATTGTCCTCCTGGTCAACCTCATCTTGTGTGCTCTTCTCAGCAGACACCTGACTAGACTGCTCAGTTGGGTCTGCTCTCTGTTTTGATGGACTTGAAGAACTAGAGTAATCCTTGCATGGGTCAGTGCACTCTGAGAACGTTCTCTCTAGCACACAGTCAGGAAGTTCAGACCAAACCACAGTCTCCAGGTTCAAGTTACCCTATTTTCTGCCAAAGGAGGGGGAATGCATAGTATTCAGTTTACTTGGAGCTGGACCTTGGTAAAAACCCGGAGAAGAGTTTATTCCACATTGCAGTAGATCTACAAGTTTTTGAAATTCAACTGTATTCTGCTTATCAGTATCAGAATGCTTGTCTTCATCAGGAGAAGGGTTATCTTTGTGTTCAACAACACTGGATTCCAAAACAGTGTTCTTAACAGTATTATTCTTTGAATTCTGACATCTTCCTTGACGTTGACCTTGAGATTCCAGTGGCCAGTCCCCTACAAAATCCAACAGCTCTGGCCGTCCTACTATGTCTTCAGAAACAGACTCACCTTCACATCCCTCTTCCTTATCTTGCTCTGGAGAGTCAACACTGGGGTCAAAATTCACAGGTTGATCAATGGCACTAGTTCCCAGAACATTTCTATCTTTTACTCTGTCTCTCCTCACACGCTGAGCAATGGACTCGGAAAATGCCACAGGCGGCTCCAGAAACTTTTCTTGCATTGACACTACAAATTCTTCAGTTGCCCCACTACTCAAATTTCCCAAATCTTTTTCTGTGTCCACAAGGCAGGCACTTAGCTCTAAGTCTAACCCCTCAGCAACAAGCAGATCAGACTGAGGTGTTCCAGACCCTTCCAGAACGTTCTCATGGAACAAGATGGATTCCTTGGAACTGAAGGAGCCATTACACCTTCTTCCTCACCTGCAGATATGGTACTGTAAGTATGGCTAACAGAGGACACATCGGGAAGAGATGAGGAAAGGTTTGTGTTCAGTTTGCTCAACCCAGAGTCACCAACAAGATCAGGATGACTGAGGCCAAGGGGTAAAGATTGCCTGAAGGGAATGAGAGAAATACATATTGTTGTTTAAATACATCAGAAATTGTATGGCTTCACAGTCAGTGTTTTCATAGTTACTAAAGGTGTGACACAGTACAATCCTATACTGTTTGAGAGCACATTCTACTGTTGTGCGATCATAGTTCATGTTTTTTTTATTATTTTAAAACAACAAAAATACTGTGAAGTAACATTAATATAATGCATATACTCACTGGGGTTGCTCAGTCTCTGTCTGGGTCGAATCCACAACATTTGGCATTGGTTCTGGTCTTTGTGAATTCACGATGCTCTGGACAGAGACAAATCGATCATACCGTTCTAAAATGCGTTGGATCTTCTCCTTTGTGACTTGATGCCTTGTGCGCCTTTATAAAGAGGGCAAAACAGAGAGTTGGCAAACATTCATGATCATGAAATGACCAGCACTGGATCACAGTTGTGTGTTAGTTGTACATACATAAGGGTTACTTGTTCAGACTCCCAAGAAAACCAGTTTAAAGAGAACTGTTTGTAAATTATTTGCTTTATTCAACATCAAGAAGATCAGGCCCTTTCTTTCGTAACATGCTTCACAACTCCTTGTTCAGGCTCTTGTAATGTCCAGACTTGACTATTGCAGTGCTCCTTTGGCAGGTCTTCCAGCCAGTTCTATCAAACCTTTACAATTAATCTAGCATGCAGAAAGATTAACTTTTAATGAGCCGAAAAGAATGCACGTCACACCTCCGTTTATCAATTTGCACTGGCTACCAAAAGCTGCTCGCATAAAATTCAAAGGATTAATGTTTGCCTACAAAATCACCATTGGCTCTGCACCCCTTTACCTACATTCATTACTTGCCCTGTAGAACTTTACATTCTGCAAGTGAACGTCGCTTTGTTGTGCCATCCCAAAGAGGCACAAAATCACTTTCACAGACTTTTAAATTAAATGTTCCTTCCTGGTGGAATGACCTGCCCAACTCAATCCGAGCAGATCCTACTCAATTCATCTTCAAGAATTGGCTAAAAACACATCTCTTCCATTTTTATTTGAACCTCTAACTCTCTAATTCTAATTCTATTCTTTAAAAAAAATTGCCCTTTTTAGACTCTATTCATTTAATTCTTGTTTTCTTAAAATTCTCTACAACAAAAAATCGAACACTAGCTTCTCTATTCTTTTTGTATTATATCTACTTTTTTTTCTTTTTATTTATTATATTATTAAAAAAACAACCTTGTTACGTGTACTGCGTTAGGCTAACTGAGACTTGTCATAGCACTTGCGTATCATTGCCCTTTTATTGATTTTGATTGCTTCGTTTGTCCTCATTGGTAAGTCACTTTGGATAAAAGCATCTGCTAAATGACTAAATATAAATCTATTTTAAAATGCATCATTTTCAGCATCATCTATTATCAATGTTGAAAACAGTTGTGATCCTTATTATTTTGTAGAAAAATTAAAAGTTTTTTTTTTTTAAATACTTTGATGACATAATTTAGATTTATTACTTTTAAACCAAGTCTGTGACTTTAATCTAAATTAATGTATCCTTGCTGGATAAAAGTATTAATTTATTTCATCAACAACAACAAGAAAAATCATACTAACCCCTAAATTTTTGTCTACTTAGCACATAGAAAATAATAGAGGAGCTAATATTCATAATGTTTAATATTGAATGAGTGCAGATATCTTACAAATTCATTGGCCATTCTCTGTATTTCCAGTGTGGACATTGGGATATTATCATATTTACTTAAATACCTTTTGGGTGGTGAATTGAGTCGGCAAGTCCAATTTTGTAATTCTGTGGTCTGTGAAGTCTGTGCACATCGAGGAAGCGATCTCCTGCCAACTTCCTGTCTCAGAATAATGAAACAGGCTATTGTGAGAGTGTGTCACACTGATTACTCACATTTACTCATAGTTGCCTAACCAGTAGGCAGTCTGCAGTTTGTTATCCCACATACATCCTTCCAAAATATCAGCTGTTTATTGGTTTGGATTATTAGTCAACACTCGGTGAAGTTGACTGGCTTGAGTTGATTATAGTACAGACCACTGTGAATGATGCTAAAATGTTGCCCACATAACTTTGCTGACTCACTGAGCCAGTAGCACAGGCTTGGATCGGCTCATAGACACCCTCAGAGAGCGAGCAAATGCGTCAATCAGCATGTCTCCAGGCAACAGTGTTCAGAGAAAATGAAACCGGTAATGCTGTACACTCACACAGCAGGTCAGGGTTAGTGCGTACCACAAGAAATCTAATCTATTCTGTCTATTGATTCGCTCTGACGTTTCCTCAAGATTTTTAAGATAATCGCAGAGTTGTCAAGTTGTCACTTGATTTTACCTGTTCTTCAGATGTGATGAAGGCATCATATGAACAAGATCAGCTTCTTTTTTTCTACTGTGTTGAAGAACATTCAAACTAATGAACTTAGTTGTCGGTGTATGTAACCAGCTGTTTAATCTCAGAACTTCTGGTCCAGAGGGTTTATAGTACAGCCACTCATTGCATTATCTACCAAACTGACAGTTAGCCTCAGGTTTATTTTCATGATATAATAGTTTAAAACTTCCCTTGTTGCTTTCAGCAGTGCCAGAGCTGCCACATTCATGTTTAAATGTCAAGATGATCTGAAAGACTATGAATTGTGTTTGACTCAAGATTTTAAAGGACACCTTTTGAGTGGATTATGGTTATGCTTGTTATATTAATTCCACTTTAAAGTCATATTAGTATCTCCCTCGAGAGCTCTTAATATGTGGTATATATCTTAATAATGTGGTTATAACTAAAACATAAGTTAAGTTATTTTTTTGAAAGAAAATAATACTTTTTTCTGCAAAGATTCATGAAAGTGATCAAAAGAAACAATAAGGATATGTATGATGTTACAAAAGATTTCTCTTTCAAATAAATGGTCTTCTTTTGACATTTTTATTCATTAAGAAATCCTGGGTTCTCAACGATGATAATAATATAAAATGTTTCTTGAGCACCAAATCAGCATATTAGAATGATTTCTGAAGTATCTAGTGACACTGAAGGCTGTAGTAATGGTAATAAATTATATTTTAAAATGTATTAAAATTGAAAAAGTTATTTTGAATTGTAATAATATTTCACAATAGTACTATTTTTACTGTATTTTTGATTAAGTAAATGCAACCTTGGTAAGCACTTCTTTTAAAAAAACATTAAAAAAAGCACATTTCTGACCCTAAACTTTTGAAAGATAGTGTACAGTGGATCCAGTAATCTGAGAAAAATCTGGGATTTATTGATTGATTGATTTAAAATTGCATTACTTCACTTGTCCATATGAACTCGTTTGTATTAAAAGTCGGGATTTTTTTTTTCTCTTTTATCAAAAGATGATCTTTGGAACACTCTCAACTCATGCTGAATAAATTAAATACATTTCATTTGTTGTTGATGATAATATTACAAAAATCATAATATTTATTCAAATATTTCTTATAAAATAAATAGTCAAGGAAATAACACAAAAAATAGAAAGCTTTTTAACTGTGGTCTCCTCCACATCTGTGTAGCTCTGATTTGGTCCACCATCATATCAGGTAAAAACCATTTAGCTTTGATTTTTTTTTCTTCTAAGAGTAGCACATGCAGGAATGTGATTAAACGTGGTATGCAGTGTGTCAGGACCACCATGCATGCATAAAAGCAAACTTTTCAAAATGATCACTTACAGCCTTCCATATTCTAACTGGTCTTTGATCTTTTTTGTTTCATTTTCTCAGCATATCTTTAGATTTTTTGCATATTCTCAACCCTATGCACAAATGGAAAGCTCTCTAATTATAAATCACCCCTTGGTGATGGGTTAGCTGTACCAGTACCACAAGCCTCTCTCTCTCTCTCTCTCTCTCTCTCTCTCTCTCTCTCTCTCTCTCTCTCTCTGTCTCTCTCTCTCTCTCTCTCTC
>JAUZSZ010000075.1:2377159-2388196 GCA_034780575.1 Labeobarbus marequensis | reverse complement strand
GAAATGGAAAGTGTGGTCTTGGTTTCTTATTTCCAGCCATGCTAAGAAAAAATTATTATTATTATTATATTTTTTAATTATAATAGTATAATATATAATTTGAACTCTGCTTTGTTATACACAACCATTCAAAAGTCTGTGCTCGCTAAAAGTTTTTTGAAAGAAAACTTAATACTTTCATTCAGCAAGACTTTTACATTTGTTACAAAAAAGAAAAAAATCCATTTTAAAAAATTCAGTTATTTTGAACAAAAAAAATTTCACAAATTTTTTAATATTTTAAACAAGTCTTTCTTAAATAGAAAGAAATGTTTCTGAATGAATGAAAATAGAAAACAGCTTTTTAAATGTCAATATTTTGTTAGTTTTACTATATTTTGAGTATAAATACAGTCTTATCGTATTCTTTTAGAAACATCAACAGTTATATTAAATTATAAACCCACTCCTATTTGTCAAGTTTTTCATTGAGCATATCAACGGCCAGAGTGCATTTCACTTATTCTTGCATGCAAATCTTTTTCTGAGAATGACACATTTGCATTCGTTTTTTTTAATAGAACCTTATACTGGTATCGGATTTGGTGTGAACAGCCTGTAACTGTCATTTTCAGCTGTTATTGAAGTCTTGTATGTGAATTTGAGGCAGGTGTTTCTTTTGTCTAAGATCAGTGAGGGTAGCACAGCGAGATCAGCAAGCATCTCAGAAGACATATGGAAGTGAAGGGGAAACAGAGAGAGAATTTGAGTCCAGCCCAGAGTATGTACTCTCACTCAAACAGCTACAGGCGCAGCAGGAAGGAGCCATTCACAAGCAGTTCCTGGGTGCAGCAGGCCTCAAACAGAGAGAATCCACCAGTGCAGCAGAGCAGGGCAAGCTGTCAGTGAGTGTCTGAGAGGGAGCCTCATTTAGCAGTGCAGTCACGCTGTAACCTTGAGCTCCTAAGTTCAATTTTGTTGGAGCTATTAGCTTAGAGGAATAGTTCACCTAAAAATGAATTTGTGTAATTTACTTACCTTAATTTTGTTCAAAGCTCTATGCTTTTTTTCCCTCCATGTTATAATGTATAAAACAAGATCTCATCTGACCGCAGTTCACTGTTGTTCTACTGAAGCTCCTCGTCACCTGTACCGTTTCCGCGCTTGTTTGACTAACGCCTGGCGTAGAGGCGAAGTGGAGCGTGTCTGAAAAGTCTCCCGTTTGATGTAGCCGTAAAGACGTTCTGTGTCTAATTAAACGCAAATCTTGTCAAGAAATGAGAGACATAGCAGCAGTTGTGAGTGGGGTGGCCAACCCTAGCTCCGCCCCTACGTTAATTGCGTTAAATATTTTTAACACCGTTGAACTGGAAAAATTAATTGCCTCACTAATTATGACAGCCCCAATTTCTTTATATAAGTCTTCTGATGTTGTACGTTAACTTTGTGTGAGGAACAGACTAAAACTGTTAAAGAAACTTTTTTCCATTTTAAAATGTCGTTTTGACCAGTATTCACCATGATGCCTGTAATGTAGATTGATTTATACATTTTCTGGTTTCAGGTAAAGCGTCGGTGTGTGAAGACAAGGACGGTCCAGGCAGTAAAGGATTGAGTTACCCAACGAAGAGACGCATCCACTTATACATCAAACACTCTTCACCAACCTGAACTGTCATTACCCCAAACCTCAGATGAATGAGGAATGAATTCTTTAGATTCAGTTGTTCAAACTTGTATGTAGAAACACAGACCTGTTTCTCTTCATTTGTTTAATTTTCTTTTTTGTTTTGTGTTGAAATTGTTCACGTTGCTCTTTGCCTCTCTGTCCGGAGCCGTTTTTAAAAACAAACATTTGAAAGAAAGAAAAAAAAAAGTTTTAATCTGCTCTAAGGTTGCTTATGAAATACCTGGAAAGATGTTTTTTACTGTTTTATCTCCCTCTCCTCTTTAATCCTCTATTAAATCCAATACTGTCCTCAGATTTCTTTGATTGCAAGGATTTATTGAGGCTCATGTCCTGTATTCAATTAGTTTAACTCTATAAATTTAAAGTGCAAGGACTACAAGACTGTATGATTGACAATGCTGCTATTTATTCTGTTGGGTGTATGAGCATGAATTCCTCATACTGTTGCAAGGGGTACCCTGTAGTTTCTACATGAAGTTTGTGTTAGAATCAATACTAAATATTTAGAAACTTGTTCAAAATTCAATGTTCAAATGGCTTCATATTTAAATATAAAAAGCTGTTCAGTTTCATTTTTTTCCCCACGTTCATATCAATTCCCAAGCTATTTTTCACGTTTAAATTCTTGAGTCCACTCAAATTTGACACCTACTGATGTAGATGTCCTAACAGTCAGAGCAGAGATTCACAGATAACACAAGTTTAAATTTTTCACCTTTTTTTAATTCAAAAGAATATGACAGTTTCACAATAAATAACCATGCTTGTACGGCTCGAGTAGGTTTTTTTTTTTTTTCTGTCTTGTTTTGAAAAGGAGCTTAAAGTGACTAAAGCCAGAGCCCATGACCTGCATTTCTCCTTTGACAGAAGTTTTTGTCCTTTAATTCACTTCTTCGTGCAATATTGAACAAGGTGATCACTACAGGAAGACAGTCTTTTTGTTTTTTGTTTCATTTTTGAATTTCATACAAAATATAAATCCAGCCATCCATGGTGCATTCTAGAGATGAACAGTACTTTATCCCCTCTCCCCCCCTACCAAAAAAACTTGGCTGTATGTACATGAGAAAGGAGGTGTATGAAAGCAACTAGCTGTGAAAGTGGGGGCATTTTGAAAACAGATGTTATATGGGAATGCCAGCAAATCAAAGTAGAGCACATAGCAAAGGGAGAAAAGAAACTTAACAATTCACCCCTGTAAGAAAAGAACAGAACACTAGGTAAAAACAGGTTCACAAAGCATTGTGTGGCAGTAATTGCTCTTGGCCCGTTTGCTTTGAAGCATCTTTGTTGACTAGAAAACTGTTTGATTCATGCTTGCAACATCAGGTAAGTTCAAAATATGAAGTTACGTCTGCAGCTTGTCAATGGAAATCTGAATACAATTTTGGTATGCTAAGAAACGCACCCCACCTCACTCTGAAACTCTTTTGAACCCCCACATCAACATACTTTGATGCCAAACTGAACGTCTCACCGTACTGACTGTTCTACAAAAAAAGCCAATCGTTTTAAGAGAACAGAAACTCGTCTTCACTTTCTCATCTCTACATGTACAAAATGTTTACACTTAAATGCAAGTTGTTTCATACAATACATTATTCAAAAAAGAAAAAAAAAAAACGAGGCAACTCAAGGTATATCTGTCCGTTATCAAGTTGCAAACCCCACAGCTGCCTTGAAAACAAAAAGAAAGGGTTCGAGACCACCAATCCTGCATCGCCCCCCTTTTCAAAAAGAGGGAAAACAAAAAAGGGCAATCTTCCTTTCATTTAAAAAAAATAAAATAAAAATAACACTTCACCCAGTAAGTCTGAAACCGTGTCTAGACTCGCATAACACCACGTCATCTGGCCATATCAACTACTATACAGACAGATAAGTGCAAAGGAAAGCCAAAAGAAACATTAAAAATCAAATGAGCAAATAAAATCACACATTTGTTCATTGTAAGAAAGCGTCAAATAGAAGGGGTATTAATAATCTCCAGATTTGAGTTTTTATATGCTAAATATCCCCTTCAAATAAGCATATCCCGAAACAAATTTTTATAGTGTGCAGATTGAAAAAAAACTAACATTCCTGCTATTTTGCCTTTTAAATGTACACAACCTTAAATGTACTAATTTACACGTACTAACATTGTCTCACATATGCAAGTGGGTGTTTCTTTTCGCATGAAATGACAGTGATAGAGGCTTTGTCTTTTTGGGTTTCTTTAAAAGGGAAGTGACAGCCTAAATTTAAGAGGGAAAATGATTGTAGCAAGGCAAAAACAGAGTAAAAATGTTGGGAAGAAAAAAAAAGACGAGACAAGGGATGTGAACATTTGCTAAGAGAGACAGAAGATGACTCCGTGGTCTTGCTGTCTAACAGCTGTCTCTTACCCAAACATTCATTCTGAACACAAACCAAGATAGGTGATGCATGTGGAGTGAATGGGTCATGATGCAGGAGGGGTTTGAGGAAAAGATGGCCTGATGAAGAGAACTGGATGATCAGTTGCTTAGTAGCAGCTCTGTCGCTGTCTCCACATCCCATGATTTTGAAGACAAGGCTACTATTACGGCATTCTGTTTGAGAGAAACAAAGACAGAATGTAACATTTGTAAGCAACAGTAAATTTGCTGAATTACGCTAACAGTTCACTAATTTGGCTAAATATCTCACTGAAAACAGTTGAATCACAGCCATCCTGACCAAACAGAACAGTTTTGCTCATTCAATATAGCATAAAGTGCTACTCCACAAATCAATTAAACTGAACTAAAATGTATTTAAAGGATAATTTCATTATCCTTTCAACAGTGCCTACTAAATGGTATTCTGCATATTTTTATACTCCCATTCAAAGGTTTGGGATTGGTTATTGTATTGTTTATACTTTTATTCAGCAAGGAAGCGTTACATTTACAGTAAAGGCACTTTTAATGATACAAAAGATTTTTATACGAAATAAATGCTATGATAACCCTTTTCAATACTGATTATTTGAGCAGCATATTAGAATGACTTCTAAAGGATCGTGGAAGATTGGACTAACGGTTGCAGAAAACTCAGCTTTCTATTAAAATAGAAAACAGTTGCTTTAAATTGTAATTCTTTTTTCACTATTACCGTTTCTATTTCTGATCAAATAAACGCAGCTTTGGTGAGCATAAGAGAATTCACACACACAAGCAAAACATCTCACCAACCCCAAACCATCGTGTATTTTCTATATGTGAAAATATTTACCTAAAAATATGGATTCGATTTCATAGTGTTATACATGTCTCAGTGTATACTTCACAGACACAAGTCTAAGAGTCAGCAACCTTTTTGACATAAGTGTCAAAAAGTGATTTTTATTCTGTTTTTGTTAATATAAAATAGGTTTAGTAGTTTACTCCTTTGGTGTCATGTGGTGTTAACTTAACTGTTGGTACTTTTTGGCAAGTAACACTGTGGCTGGCAGACATATGTGATTACCCTTGAACAAAAAAATGTTGGTTTGTAAACAAAAAGACACAATTACTAAAGTAACATTTGATTTGGATTTTAAAGTTATTTGAAAATGAACAAAAGAAAACCTGGCAATTGAATGCACACTCACTTCCTTTTTCAAAAAATCGCTTTAAAAGGTCTGATTTTTTTTGTTTTTGACTTGTTTGCATAGATATTACTGTTTCCAAACCCTGTTCCAAAACCCAATTATTTGTGATTGCAGGTTCTGCACAATCCTCTTGTTCGAATTAGAATGGTAAAATCGATGCCATAGTTAATATTTACACCCGAGCAGACAGAAACTCGCGGTTATGGTAAGGCCGTGACATATCTGGAACAATCTCTAAGCAGTTCGCCAATCACAAGACATTGGACCAGCTAACCAATCAGAGCACATTTAAGAAGGAGGGTTTTATCGAAAAAAGAAGTACAGAGAGCGTTTGAGACAGACTGGGAAGAGAGTTGCTTCAGTAATGTAAAATATTATACATAGGGATGCAACATTACCTTTTTTTATATAACTAATCCGATAATATGCTGACTCTTTTCTTTTAACAGTTTTAAATATCAGTTATTGTGCCCTCTTGAAGACCGCTTCATCGTTTGACTAACCGAATGCTGAATGGATGACAGACAGCCACAGCGGAGAGAAGAGTTTACATCAATTTGAATTTAACGACTTAAATATTACTCTGTACCTCACACTGAACTATGGAACGGCTTCAGAACACTTGAAATATAGTGCACGAAAACTCTATGGTGTTTTATAATGTTTTTGTGCCTTTCATGGGGCTTTACAATAACACAATAGTATACGCACAATATTGGATTTGGATCGGTCTTGTCTCACCGATACCTGATCCGGCAGAAAATGCCAGTGTTGGATCGATGCATCCCTAATTATATTGGTAATTATCAAAAATAATGTTTGTTTTTTTTCTTTTTTCAATCAAGCATAAAAACCTATTCTAGTGCACCTCAAAAACCAAATCAAGAGACACCCTTTGCAAAGTGGCTGACCAAATTTGCTATTCAAAACCCACCATCATTGTATAAATCATAAAAGATCATACAGGAAAAATTTAAAACTACACTGACAGTGGTAATTTCTTATTTCTATCAAGTAATGTGCTGAAAGTTAAAGGCTACACATGCCAATAGTGCCAGACGTCCCTAAGGTTGTAAACCCCTGCTGCATCTGAATTTTTAACCACACTAACAGCTGTCCACTTTCAGTACTTACTTTGTCAAAGCCCATTGCACAAAGTTTGTCTATTTTGCGTGTGTACTCGGGACTGGACACGGGAGCACCAGCGTAAACGTGAGACCAGAGACGAGCGGTTTGTTTGAACATTTCTGGATTCTGCTTATACTGCAAAAAACAACAACAGTAACGTAGTTGAAAGGTTTGCAATGTACGTAATTATTGTACATTCTCGTTCAGACATGCATGTGTACCTGATTGGCTACCACAGCGTCTTGAGGATCATCTGGCTCTGCTGCAGCTAAAAGAGCCTGTAGTGAGAGCAGAACTGTTCTCAGAGTCATAGCAGCAGCCCTGTGCACAGGAAGTGAAGACATAATACAGAGGAGATGAAGAAAGAGTATAGAAAAGGGAAGAGAAACAGGAAAGAGAAAGTACAACAGTAATTGGGGAAATAAACAAAACAGTATGAAACACATTATATGCTTCATGACAGTAAACTACACCTGTCATGATCATTAATTATAAGCACTCACCACTGGTCTTTTAAAATGTCCAAACATATTGCCCCAGTAACTGAACTTATATTGGGATGCCAGATCTTAGTAATAAACCGCACCTGAAAAACATGTAGGAAAAAAATAACTTCAAAGCCCTATTATCTTTCAAAGCAAGTCAACAATAAAGAGATACTCCACCCCAAAATGAAAATGTTGTCATTAATCCCCTGTAAAAGCTTCGTTCGTTCTTCTACATTCTTTACGCTTTGATTTGAACGATAACCGCGTATTCTTGTGGTGTGGCTGACACAGAACAGCGTACGCTGTTTGCATCCACCGGATACTCTCCAAAATGGCGCTACGCTGACGCAGTGGAGACGAATTGTAGAATATAGTCATTATTTTTATTTTCCTTGCGTGAAAAAAGTATTCTTGTCGCTTCATAACAGTCAGATTGAATCACTGATGGCAGATGGACTATTTTGACGATGCTTTTCATACTTTTCTGGGCCTTGACAGTCAATGGGACAGTCACAAACCTCCCGGTTTTCATACAAAATATCTTAAATTGTGTTCCGAAGACGAACAAAGTTTTTACGGGTTTGGAAGGACATGGGGGTAAGTGATTAATGACAAAAGTTTCATTTTTGGGTGGAGTATCCCTTTAAATCATAATTGATCATACTTGCAAAAAAAAAAGAAAACAGAAAAATTAAAAAAATCCTGCATAAAACAAAACAAACGAGCTTGAATTATTACCCTGATATGACATTTTCCCCCTTCAGTCTTTAATCTTTTCATTAGTAAATAAAAATGTAATTTATCTTAAATTTTTCTGTGCAGTTTTATTTTCTACACATAGTCTTCACGTCGTCAAGTAGTTCAAGTAAAAAAGTTCAGTTTAATTTGTTAAATTTTTTTATTACAAGTTTCTGTTGTTATCTCTATGTTTACAGTCAAATTTAGCACATGTTTTTAGACAATGTTAGACACAGTAGTAGTTTGTTAATGCTTGATTAGGTTGTTACCACAGAAAATAGTTCTTCACTGCTTTGTTAAGCAAGTCAAGCGTTGGTCCAGTTCAGGATGGAATACACTACACAACTGAACAGACTTTACAACACAAGTCGTCATACACTTGCCAACTTTTGTAAAGGGTAACAGAGAGAAACTGTTCCTCATACACAAGGACTGATGCTAAAAAAAGTAATAAGTCTGCCCATCATACACTACACAATTTTCTGTGAAATCTGTCAACTCCAACTGGTAAAAATCTGCAGACTGGTTCTGATTTTCAGCAGCTAGCTTTGACGTCTCCAGACTTTAATCCTTAAAATCTTGGCAAAAGTCGTGTGGTGTACAGCCTTTAATCAGACCAGTAAAATCACTTATTTGTAACCAAATGAGATCCTGCTCCTGTTCATATATCCACTGGGACAGAACTGAAGTTGTACTTTATTTAATAAAAATGTGTTTAATCCAGCAGGGGAAATGAACAATTCTCCTCCCTCTACAAATTTCAAATGGTTCAAAAAATGTGCTAACAATTTAGCAAGTGTAAGTTGTTTTTTATATTTATTATTAAGTGAACATGGTTGTGTGTCTTTGATCACCTGGCTCCATTAAGAAATCCAAGACCCACTATTAAAAACCAAATCAATTCCTGATAGGTAATATCAAGTCAGCTATTGAAAACCTGACTTACTTACAAACACTTCAGATTCATTTTACCTTAACTATGAACCGCAATCACTAATATTACTAAAACATCAAATAAAGGATTACCTTGGGTGGGTTAAAAGGATATGTCTCAGGTATCTTGATTTCTAGCTGGTATCTGCCCCCTATGGTGAAAAAAAAGCTTGTAAATTATAATCTTACCCATAACATTCATGTATCTCCAAACATCATGTCAGCAATAGAGAAGACCTAGAGAAGAGAAATAGCCTCACTACCTTCATACGGTGTGTCTGGTGGTCCTGCTATTTCTCCCTTTAACTCTGTGAAGTTTTCATCCACCAGATCTACTTTTATTTGATTTTTACTTGTCTGTTATAAAGCAGAACAAAAATAGAAACAGGAAAAAGGATTATTAACCTAGTTAACCTTTGTGCCTTTAATATAACTGGGATCAGGAAAAAATGGCAGAAACAAGCCTTTAGTTAGTCAAACATGGTTGTTTCTTTACCTCAGCTGCCCAGAACAAAGAAGTGACCAATTAAGTCGTGGGACTGTTTTAAACAATGAGCAGCCGAGGTAGACAGCATGCAAGGTGCCTGTGGTTCCCAAACAATGCTGTCTAGGTAGGCACCTCAATGGGTTTTGAAACAACCATGGTGCTGCACTACTGAAAACTACTTAAAAACAGTCAAGCAGTCCTGCTAACTGACTCAAACACAGCAAACATGTCTGGACACGACCAGTAAAAAAAGTATTTTAAATGAAGAAGAATACGTTAATATAATAACACACTAAAGAAGGGTTAGTGAAGCAGCTAGCAGGCTAACTATGTCAAATAGCAAGTTAGCTCCATGGCTAAAGAACGGCGTGTGCAGTCAAGAATCTAGCGGTAGTTACTCTGATCTGTCCATAAATGGTTTTCACATTTTGATCAAGGCTTTCTCCTTAAAATATCACAGGAAACACATTTGTCAGATGTAAGACTTCCGTATCTGAAGGCCATCATATGACAGTTCATGCTAACATTAGCTTAGCAGGCTAAGCTAATTAGCTCATAGGCTTCTGTGTGTTTTTCCAAAAAGTCCTTTTGTTTGCTTTTAACGGGCAGGAAAATAGAATAAAGTACTGTTCTGCAAACCTCTTCGCTTTTCAGCACTTCTTTGAACTCTCGCTTGATCCTCTGCACAGCGATATTTGCCATGGCTGATTGATTCCTCTCTCTCTCACTCCCTCTTTCTCTCTTCCGCTGTTTTTGAGCCTCCAGTCCGCAATGACTGATAGTGCTTCACTTTCACACCTCTCTCTCTCTCTCTCTCTCTCTCCTAAAACAGTTAGCTGAGCTCCAGTACAAACACTGGCGAGCACAATGAGAGTCTGGAAAACTCAAGCTCTACACTTTAACACTGGGTTTGTCCTCTTTGTTGAACCAGGTGGTGATATTAGGCAGCAGAAAAGCAGAGCTCTTGACAGATCCAGAATGCGTTCAGATCTAGTATCAGTCCCATTCGGCGTAGTGCTGTCACATGATATCATGCTTATACAGTTTGGATACGTATGTTTCACTCCCACATATACGCGATACGTCCAAATCACATCTGTCCAAGTGTCCATCCTCACCCCTGCACCTGTTTTTGCTAAGATGTTATATTTGTAATTAACAAGACAAAAGTAAATATACAAATTATATGAAAATATATATAAATTAAATTTTTTAGAATGTCACCCACAAGGTATGAATATCTGCTTAAATACACTACCATTCAAAAAATTCGGGTTTTTTATTTATTTAATTATTTATTTATTTAAAATAAATAGTTTTTTTATTCTGCAAGAATGCATTAAATTGAAAAGTCATACTAAAAAATCTATAATGTTATTTTTTTTTTCAAATTAATTTTCAATTTTTAAATTTGTGTAAAAAATAAAACCTATCCTTTTAAACGTTTAATTCATCAAAGAATCCTTTGTAACGCTTTTTCAGCAACAATATTGAGCATCACAGCTGTTTACAGCACTGAAAATAAGAAGTATTATTGGGCACCAAAACAGCATATTAGAATTTCTGAAACATATTAAATTTCAGAAGGATCATGTGACACTAAAGACAGGAGTTATGGCTGCTGAACATTTAGTTTTGTCATCACAGTGATAAAAAACATTTTAAAATCTATTAAAATAGAAGACAAACTGTATTATTTTTACTGTGTTGTGGGTCAAATAAAACACAGTATAGCTTGGTGACCATAAAGAAATTTCTTCCAATAACATTAAAAAAATCTTTCTTACCTATGCCAAATGTTTAAACAGTAACAGACGTTATTAATGTGTGTGTGTGTGGTGTATGAAACTGAAATTCAGTTCACATTACATTGATATAAGCTCATAAAATGGTCATCATTTTTTTTTGAACAATGCCCATTTTACCAGTTTATATCAATGTGATCACTGATGAAGTTTGAATGAATTTGGAACAGCACTGTGAGAAAACTCTGGCTGTA
>JAUZSZ010000075.1:2330366-2342056 GCA_034780575.1 Labeobarbus marequensis | reverse complement strand
GATTATATATTATATAAATAATTATAAATATAAATAAAATGGCTACTAAAATAAATAGCTACTAAAAAAACAACACAATTGCACTAACCTCTGTAAATCTCTGACAGTCTCTACATTGTGAGCATAAACATCAAGCCCTGACAAAGCAATTTTCTCCACTGCTGCCAGATCACCACGGAAATCAGGAGTCAAACACTCTACCAGGATTTTAGGGTTCCTAAGAGAGAAAAGATCATGTATGAGAGAAACGCATGAATGAGTTGATTCTAAAAAACAAACAAAGAGAGAAACTCTTTTTTTTCATATTTGTACCTTTCTTTAAGGCTGGAGACAGTCTTTGCAAAGTGTTCAGCCCCTCCATCAGGAATGTCTGTTCATTATAATAAAAATATGGTCAGAAGTCGATAATAAAGTACAATGGTGAATTTTAAAGACACCATGAAACCAAAATGAAAGTTTTGTGCTTCTTGGTCCATGTCTATTCACTTCTATATGTCATCTGTATGCTAGTGTACTACTAAAACTTCACTTACTAAAAATGATTATAACAGATAAACTCATTTAAAATAAACTCATTTAAACCTCCTCTTCACGGAATCGGATAGTAGCTAAACGGATGAGCCCTTTAACATTAAAAGTCTTAGTTTTACTAGGAAATACATCAGTGAGGATGTTGGTGCTGGTGTTTCATGTCTTCTCACCATCTCTGTCCACTGATGTGAGTACTACATAGTCCAGACCCCATGCTGCAATGGCTTTAGCTGTGTTATATGGCTCCTCAGGGTCAAGAGGTGGAGGACGTCTCGCTGTTTTAACTGAACAAAACCTACAGCCACGTGTGCATGTGTCCCCCATTAACTATAGAAAGAGTGTGGGAAATCAAGTAAAGGTGTTTATTCAAGACCATAATATCAAGATATTGTCCTTGTATATGTGTGGGCATTTCACAGAGCCAGTACACTCACCATAATGGTTGCTGTGGCAGTGGCATACTCTCCCCCACCCCAGCATTCCCCGATATTGGGACACCGGGCCTCCTCGCACACCTATGACAATAACAGTTGCTACACTCGATAATTCATGTTCCACCGGCTTATAAACATCATTTTTCAAATTACAATAAAAGTGGATGGTAGTCATCGTTGTTTAGCAAGGTTTACATTAAATAGCAAAATTCTGTTTATCACACTAAATACTATATAGCTACAGTATACACACTAATGTTCAAAGGTTTGGGGTGAGTAAAAAATGTTTGTTTTTTAATGTTTGTGAAATAAGTCCCTTATACTCAACAAGGCTGCAATTATGTGTCTTCGGTGTCACATGGTTCTTCAGAAATCACAACATGTTGGTTATTATTATCGATGTTGAAAACAGCTGTTTATTATGATTTTTTTTGGAAGTGATTATACATATTTTCCAGATATTTGATGGATAGAAATTAAAAAATAAAACAGCATCTATTTGAACCAGAATCTTTTCTAACAATGCCTTTACTATCACTTTGATTAATTTAATGCGTCATTGCTGAATGAAAGTACTATTTACAGTACATAGTACTAATTACAGTATACAGTACAGTAAAAAAACAACAACAACTTGCTGACCCCAAACAGTAGAGTATGTAGTGCTCAAATCATATGGACTATTTTTATGATGCTTTATGGTTGATTTTTGTTTTTAGAGCTTGACAGCCCCTGCATGGTCCTCATCCACATTTATTGTATTAAAGAATTGTGTCCAAGTGACCATTCTGTCAGGAAATTGTGTGAAGTAGCTGAAAGTTCAGGCATGTTTTCAAACACTCACTGTGTGCAAGTTCAGTTCTCTAAGTGTGTTCTTCAGTTTGTTGTAGTTCTTTCCTATAGGGATCTCTGTTTTCAGCCATGGTGGTAGCCTTAGCCTGGCAAAATAAACACAACTGGTTAAATCATATGGACTGGACTTTATACATATATATGTAAAAGTTTAATTATTACAGTAGGTTTGATTGTGAGGTATCTATTTATCTATAATCTAACTATTTCTCATAAAAAGTATTACATCTTAACCCTATAAAACTTACTGTATCACATTTAATATGCAAATTTCTAGATGATCTCTAAATTAGGGCATAATCAACACTTTGCTGGAAAAACTGTTGCACACAATCTACTACACGCCTTCTGTCGTCTGATTGATAGTTTATTCTAACTTACTGTATTGATATTGTTAGTAATATTTCAAGACAAACAATTACTTGACTGAAGCAACATAGGCTTTTTTTTTAGGAAAATCATGTTAAAATGTGAGTATAAAATCTGATACATCAGGTTTTTGAGAAACGTTTATTAGTCCCGATCATCTATTGTTCTTTACTAGACAAAAATGCTTTCAGTCATTTTCAGTCATGCAATTAAAGCACACATCTTGTTTATTAACAAATAATATCTATGTGCTCACAGGAACAACACTGATGTATAATGAACAAATGATTCTGTAAAAAAAAAAAAGACAAATCATAAAAATGCAACTAAATACTTTTTGGTATGGTATTGATGGCCATAGTAATATCATGACATTTTGATAAAACCCACAGTACTGAAAGATTTCAACATTCATGCACCAAAAAGATAGTCGTGTTCATACATTTACCTTTCTCCCTTCTGTCTCTTCAGGTTGCCTCTGTATTCCTCCCACTTGCTCTTTTCCGACAGCTCTCCAGATATGAAGTCCTGCAGGTTCAGTCCATCCTCTTTCATGTCTTTCTTCCTCTCAGTGAGTGTTGTTGATGTGCTGACAGCAGTGGTCAGTTTGTTACAGTAAACCTGCGACCACAAGCACAGGATCAGGGCACTCCAATTTAATTTAACATTTAAAAACTTTCATACTACGATCATCATCTGTCAGTTCGGTTAGCTCGGACATACATTCGTACACTGTTAATAGCATGATGTGCGTAGAAAATATTAAACTCATTTTAATACATTTAATCAGTATTTGTATAGTGTTACATTGCAGTAAAGTCTGTACTGGCCTGCACCGGTAGTTGACACTAAACTATTTGACATTATGTTTTTGTAGAATCAGTCATACAACTAAAACAAAACAAATAAATCACTCACAGTAGACCCCTCAAAGCATTTTGATGGTAAAAACAGAGGATTAGACGAATATCGAACCGCAGCACCACAACTTCTGCTGATTAACGCCATGACTTTAGATCCAGCTTGAGCCTGTCATTAACAACAATCGCTCTGACATCGATTAACTTACACTTCGTGTTTATGACAAAGACTTCATAAATATATACCAGACAAACCTGTGCATGTGATACATTTTCCTCTTAATACATACATACAGAGAAACATTCATCAATAAAACCTTATTTAATAATCTTTATGACAGTTCACTTCATTAACTTTGCTTCACTAACTTGGTTTTCAGTATCTGTACTCGCTCAGTCATGCCTTGGAGACTGACAATGACGCAAGACGTACTGGTTACATTTACGTCATGACGTCGTTCCGTCTTCCTTTCCCCCTTAATCGGCGAGGTAAGAACATGGCCCATCCTGTTCTTTGAGCATTTTAATCAACTACAATCTGCACTGATGTCACATCCGTCGGGTTTTCTTAGTGTTCCAGGATTTTGTTTACATATTCTTGAAAATATCTGTAGTTGTATTAGTGCCGAAAACCCGATGGTGGTTGATTATCCCAGTCTGTCCGGTCAGTGTTTGTCTGTTGGCCAGACTTGTAGGCCGAAGCAAGCGCAACTCGTTCACTGAGCACATAAAGACATGCTTGTCTCATTATGACATTAGTAACGTTCAAGCATTCGTAAAACCGACTGAAAAGTCAAAGAATACGTGAACGGTGCTGTCAGGCTGTAGTTGACAGTTAATTCTGACTGTCGCCACCGGGGTTGCACTATGCTATTTGGTTTCTGTGTTGATAAATGAAGACACCGTGAGGATAAGTCAACAAGATACATTAAAACAAGTACATTACAGCGTTCTCTGACCGCCTTTCTGTATCTTTCCTTCAGAATGAAGACCATTCTCAGTAACCAGACAGTGGACATTCCTTCCAGCGGTATGTCAAATATCAGACTTCACGTCCTAACAGTGTACACACGTTTTCTCCTTATCGACACGTTTACTAAGTTGTGTCTGTTTCTTGCAGTTGAGGTGTCCCTCAAGGGCCGCACAGTTGTTGTGAAGGGACCCCGTGGAATTCTCCGCCGGGAGTTCAACCACATTAACCTGGAGCTCAGTCTTTTGGGCAAGAAACAGAAGAAGGTTCGCAGTCTTGATCCATGGGAATTAAATTGTAGTAAATACAGAATAACTCTACCAATAGATATATTTATATTCACCCAAATATTGGTTAATAATTGGATTAATGGCTTAATCGGACTGAAAATCCTTCATGTGAACACCTCAATTGTTCTGATTGGGCTAGATGATAATGAAACTGTTTGGATCTTAATGAAGTAGTGACAGACCTGAAATCAGATCAACTGGAAAAAAAATAAGCATGTAAATGCTTTGTGCAGTGCCATGATGCTTCTGTTTGTTTTGCATCTTACGAATGTGTCTATATTGTCTTACAAACTGGTCAGTGGAACAGCAACAATTTTTACAAGTTAAAGTCTTCTGACGTGACAGCACATCAAAAAAGAAAGCTGGCAGTTCAAAAACTGCAGTTGTGCTCATTATGACACTGTGAAGCTTTGTCACTGAATGCACATGTGAAATGTGAATTGGCTTGCAACATTTCATAATTCAAAATGTTGCGATTTCCAGAATCTGAACTCATGTTAGATTCATTCTGATTAACAAAATGAATGATGTAAAAGTACCTAAAGTTAATGAGTGTGGAATTTCAGCAAACAATCTGTTTGTTTCAGCTGCGTGTGGACAAGTGGTGGGGTAACAGGAAGGAGTTGGCCACAGTCCGCACCATCTGCAGTCATGTCCAGAACATGATCAAGGGGGTCACCCTGGTAAGTAAACTCAATTTTGGTGCATTTGTTCTCATACAAGGAGATCCTTATGCTAACTGTGTAAATCCACTTTTTTAAAGACTATTAGTGTAATTGAAGAGGAAAAGAGATGAAATATTGTGTGATTACATGTTCATTTTATCCTCTAGGGCTTCAGATACAAGATGCGATCTGTATATGCCCATTTCCCCATTAATGTGGTGATTCAGGAGAGCGGTGCTCTGGTAGAGATCAGAAACTTCTTGGGAGAGAAGTACATCCGACGTGTCCGCATGAGGCCAGGTATGTGTATAGTTGTTGTTGTTTTTTGTTTTTTTGTCTTGTCTGAATTTACATACTGTCTGTCACTATTAAGCCCCTAATCCTACTTTATACATTCCTGGTTACACTGATGCAGATTTTTATTTTTTGTGTAGGTGTGTCATGTGCAGTGTCTGCTGCTCAAAAAGATGAGCTGGTTCTGGAGGGTAATGACATTGAGCTGGTGTCAAACTCAGGTAAGTGTCTCTACGTAAAGTGTCAGCCTTTGACTAGAGAGATGCATGCAACTCAAGACCTCACTGACATAACTTTATTATAACCTATTTGCTCATGAAAGGCTCTGCGGATTGTTAGCATTGGTAATTTGAATTAAAATTTTGCTTGTGCCAAACAAATTAAGACAATTGGATTCAGTTAGAGGTCTTTTATTTAATCCTAGTGTTATGCACAAGAACATCTTGTTTTTGTGATTATTTTGAATGATCAAAAGTGCCTCATCCAACTTTGTTTTCTGATAAGTCATTTGGTTGTCCTAAAATTGATTTTAAATGCTGCTGTTTTACTGGCCTGGTAGTGGAAACCTTTAAATCTAAGCCTAAACCCTACCTCCCTCACCTCGTCCGTTAATGTGCTATTACTTGTGTAACCAGTTCTACTTCGCCTCGCTCCGAGCGGGATTTAGAGCGCCTCTTTTTGAGATCAGGGGAGTGAGGTTTACACGTACCAGCACTTACTTGCCTACGTCTGTTACACTTGCATGTCCTGATGTATTGTTTAGACTGTTTTACAAAAGACATTTTTAGCCTCCTTTCCCCCTTCTGACATTCTTAACCCGTGGTTGCATAAGTGATTGAAGAACTGTCTGTCATTGGGTTGTGTGTGTTTGAGAGAGATGTTTATGAAAGTTGCGTGAAAGAGCATTATGTAGTATAGTGTGTGTGCATGCCTCACCTCCCCAGCTTTTCTTGTTTCAGCTGCCCTCATCCAGCAGGCAACCACAGTGAAAAATAAGGATATCAGAAAGTTCCTGGATGGTATTTATGTCTCAGAGAAGGGCACTGTAGTGGAGCCGGAGTCGTAGAGAACACATGAGGTTAGAACCAGACCGCCGTCCAGGGCGTCAGGAGCTGCTGCTCCCTCTCGGCTATTTTCTGTGCCATTTTTCCTGCTTGTATCATTGAACCTGTCTTTTCTGTGTTGTCATTTTTCATGTTGATTGTTAAATCTGCTGAATCTTCTTTGCCAAATTGCCAAATTACAAGTATCCTACGTGCCAAACAGCTTTACAACACCATCTTTTGTAGGGCTTTATTGCACTTTCACATTCATCTAAGCATGACGACACTTAAGGCATTTGAGATATAACCACTGGCTTGGTTTGCATGTTACATGTCTGATTCTGTACAGCTCTTATAGCACATGGGAGTTCTTGGGTGTACCACCTTGTCATCATATAAACTGGCTTGTCTTGACACTTTTTTCTTCTTCTCTTTGGTTTTCTCCATCAGCTGCTCTGATCCAGCAGGCCACCACTGTGAGAAAAAAGGACATCCGGAAGTTCCTGGATGGCATCTATGTCAGTGAAAAGGGCACAGTGGTGGAACAGCAAGATGACTAAATTAGTCTGTGTAAAATCTGTCAATAAAGACCAACTCAATTTTTCAGCCACATACTTGTGTGCAAGTTTTATTCATTTTAGCAGTTATTCCAAATATGCATGGCAGGTTTTATTTTGGAGGGGTCTGTGTGTGTGGCAAAATGTGGGCTGCTTGTATTTGAAAATCTTACCTTGTACTCTCAATTCACATCCTTTTTGTGTACTTCTTCTTAATGCATTCTAAATATACATTTTTGCATTTATGGGTCCATTTGGACCCAGTGGAATGAGAGTCTTAATGTTTACAAATATACAAAAACATGCAAGAGTTTTTGTTGGAAATTGAGTATATCATTGCATAACATTTACAGGGGGTTATAATCTAAGAATTATCGGTGTTAAATCTTGAAATCAATGGATTTAATAAATGCCTTTAAACTCATAATTCATGACTAAATAAAAATGTGCAGGTCAAATATTTAAATTGGATTTGTTTGCCAATCAATATGGTGAAAAGCAATATAACTGCAATATAACCCACACACACACATTTATGGAGACTTAAAATGCAGAACATAAGAGGTTTTCAAACTGGGGTACGGGGAAGAAAGTGCTAGGGGATCCATGGAAATGTTTAAAGAAAATTTGATAATGTCAAAATCAATAATAAAAAGATTAAAATTAACAATTTATAAATAATAATACATCTAACAGTGCAGTATCATGAGTAGTTTTTCACAGTAAAATGGGTCTTTATACGAGAAACTATATAGATACCTTTTAAATTTTAGGATGAGGGTCCCTCGCATGAGGATATTACGTGACAGACAATATTTCAAGTTTATTTTCATCCTGACTTTACAGAAAGCAGTTTTTTATTAGTATGAACTTTTCTGTTTTCTGATTCATTTGAATCTTCTAATAATATAACATTGAACAATATATCTTATTAATAGTCATATCTTTGATTTAGTTTGTTGCAACTAAATTTTTCAACTGATTTCTTACAGTACACATTAGAATTCCATATATAACAGCTGGTGTTATATTGTAATTACAACAACTGGATCTAACATCATTATAATTTTATTTTACAAAGTGGAGTATCAACACCCTCAAAAAGAATAGAAGATATTATGAAATGTTTCGGTCTGACGCACGGAGCACAATCTGTTCCGCGCCCGTCTCTCCACCTTCGCGTCATCACGCTGCGCCTGAGTTGAGTATCGTTGGCGCCAAAGAGGACTGAAGAAGCACTACTGTCTCGCAAATTGTCAAAAAATAAAGAAACGCTATTGACACATGCGTAGAAATGGTGAGTCACCTTATTAATGAACCAATTGTAGAAATAATGGCACATCAGAGACGAGCTCAGTGCAGCTGATCAGGCTGTTCGGCTAAAGAAAGTGCAGTTAGCGCCAACTTGCAGCTTTTACGTGTTTGTTAATAAGACTAGAGCTACAAAAACAATAAAACTGGCAAAGGCAATTCATAAACTTGCCAGTCTATGTTTCCGTCCTTGGCTCTCACGTGTGCATTTGTTTACGTCTTGGTCAAGCAACATTTAAGTTATCCTTAAGTTAACGATTAAGATCGACTGACTGGCAGTAGACAGGCCATTATGAACTGATGTGATACTGTATAACATTACAATATAGATTTTTATGTTTTGGTATTAACGAAGCACCTGCTTCCTGTTTGTTATTGTCAACTTTGAAATGTAAACATGCAGCAGAACAAACGCAGACTGCTGTTACTATGGTACTTGCTCTGCATAGCACGTTTAGTAGCCTATGCCATTATATAATAATAATAATATAACTACATAGAATGTTATTAGTAAATATATATTTTTTAATTCACCTTTGTTTATTTCAGGACATCCGGAGGTTTTTTGGGTCCACCAAACCTGCAGCCCCCAAACCTTCAAATGGAAGCACCAGCGCTGATGAAGAGCAGAAGAAGAAACAGAAATCAAAAACTAAGGTAGAACAACAGTCTAATGTCATTGAATTAAATGACAAATGTACAAAAGTGTGATTTGTACAGAATATATTAATATGAGGTGGCATTTACGATTTTTACATTGTCTTTATTTACATGAATTTGCATGGAGATGTTTTATACATTCTGCAGTGCTCCAGCATCTCCTTTCTCTCTCTCTTTAGTTCACAAGTCCCACATCTGATGAGAAACCATCTGGAAAACGAAAGAAAAGAGTCATAATTGATTCAGGTTCATAAACAGCATTTTTAAGATATTGGTGAAATTATGATGATGATCATCATGTTCACAATGTTAAGAAATTGTGGTGATCAAGTACATACTGTGAATGTGGCCTGAGAGGAGATGAGTTCCCTGAAGTCTTCAGAAATACCTCAGACCAGTGGTTTTTAAACACATTCTGGGAACCATACTGATGATTTTTTTAGATGATCTCCTCTCTCATCTTATCTTAGACTCTGAGGAAGAGAAGAAGAAGAAGGAGAAGAAGACCAAGAAGGGCACTAAAGAGACTGATGCCCCTACAATGAAGAAACACCCAGTAACTTACGTGTCTGATTCTGGTGAGGGAGTCAATAAACAAATCTCCACATTTATAATATAATGCTGTCAATCCATGAATATGACATGTAGATAATAATTTATACTCCTCTTTTGTCCTTTTTATGTTTCCAGATTCAGATGATACGTTTATGACTCTGAAAAAGACGAAACCAAAAGAAAATGGTACATCTAAAGGCAAGAAGGAATCAGATTCAGGAAAAGCAAAACAAGCGAAAGTCTCATCCAATAAATCCCCTACCAAATCCCCAAAGCCGATCTCAAAGGGAGTGGTGAAGAGCTCTCAGTCTACTGTCTCCCCAAAGACCGGACCAACGCCACCAAAACAGACGCCCACCTCTGTAATGGCCTTCTTTGGGAGCTCAAGTGTTCAGAGGTCAGACAAGAAAATGGTGGCCAGTACCAGCACTAAGAGGAAGGCAGTGAGTAGAGAGAATGAATGAAAGTGTGTGCACTTAAAGTGTTTAAAACTCATTGCTGTTTGGTTTTGGCCAGCCCACACAGGAAACGGAGTCGTCGCTCAGTGATGAAGCCATTGCAAAAGAACTTCAGATGGATGAAGACATGGAGGTTGGTTCAGGACATACGTCACATGTTCCTGTATTAATCAGAATTTGGTCATATATCAAAATTCTATGAAATCAATGACAAGCACAAGCATCTGCACAATAAATTTCTACTAGAGCATGTGAACGTGTATCTTCCTAACCATGTAAACAGAAATATTCCAGTATTTTTTTTTTCCAGAATAAAGGCTTATCCAGAACATACATTAATTGGAAATGTGCTATTTTTCATAGCTAGTTTATTGTCATACAAAAAATTACAATTTTCTGTATGTGTGGACACATAATGCAGAACCTGTCTATTTTTGTGTTAGTTGGAAAAGCAGATCCATGAGGATGAGGAATTTGCAAGAACATTAGCCATGCTGGATGAAGCTCCCTTACCGAAAAAGGTTAGTTAGCAGAATTTGTTTCTATAGTTTGTCTTAACACTACATCTCCTTCTGATGGAAACATGCTTATTGTTCGTTTTTGTCCTATTCATTTTTTTCAAAAAACATTAAAAATGCAATTCAGTTCAAATGTAAAAATGTCTGTTGTTAAAAAGAAAAAATATTTATAAAATGAACTAAAAAAACAACAACAACTTATTATGAGTATTTATTCATGATTTACTCTTTTTCTTAGAAAAAAAAGGTTTACTCTTTATTAATATTTGAAAAACTTGTCTCCAAATTCATGTGGAACAGCCAACAAAGTACATAAATGTTATGTTGTGTCAATTTTTATTTGATTTATTTATTTTTTGTGCTTCTTAGGCTCGGGTGGATTCTGTCTCCCCCTCCAAGAGCAGCTCTCAGGCAATTGCCTCAGACACCAAACCCAAAAAGGACCCGTCCCCTAAAAAGAGTCCTGTGAAGACCAGCTCCAAACTGGCTCAGATGAAAAGGCGACAGGAAGAAGTGGAAGAGCAAAGGAAAAAAGACAGGGGTGAAAAGCAGGTTAAGATTTCTCCTAAGAAAGAGCCAATCTCACCAACCAGCTCAGAGCGGGCAGCTACGCCAAAAACAGGAAGTGTTTCCACAGGAATGACAAACTCAAGGAAATTTTCTACACCTAAAAGTGACGGTGCACCCAATAAAATCTCACCAACAAAACCAGAGGTATATCATTGGAATAAGCTGCTTAATTTAGGATTTTTTATGTTTAGAAGTTAATATGTCAGTTGATGTGTCAGTGTAAGATTTTTAATTGTGTTGTTTAAGGATCAGAGCACAAAATATTTGGTTTTATTTTTAATTTGTATTTATATAATGCTTTTCACAATTAATGTTGTTTCAAAGCAGATTTACAAAAGTGAGCAAACCAAAAGCTTCCCTGTGTCTGTTATTTCAGAATACAAGTCCTGAGGATCTAGAGAAAAAACGGGCAAATTCATCAGCCTACCGTAGCTATCTGAACAGAGAAGGACCACGAGCACTGGGGTCTAAAGAGATACCACAGGTAAAAACACCTAAACAACTCATGTTGACAACTGAAGGCCAATTGTCTCATTGCTATTTATGATTGTCTTTCAGGAATCAAATTATACTTTGAACAATGTTATGTGTGTGTGTTTAGGGAGCAGAAAACTGCTTGGAGGGTTGTGTGTTTGTGGTGACCGGTGTGTTAGAGTCTATGGAGAGAGACGATGCTAAGTCACTAATAGAGCGATATGGTGGGAAAGTCACAGGAAATGTGAGCCGTAAAACTACTTACCTTGTTCTCGGACG
>JAUZSZ010000075.1:2255079-2265767 GCA_034780575.1 Labeobarbus marequensis | reverse complement strand
TATACAAATTTACATTTTGATTTAGAATGCTCATCTGAATACATTGTGTATTTTGTTGATAAACATTTTTATGACTAAAGAGTATTTAATAATTGTTGTTTCAAAACCAAATTTAATCATTTCATTTACCGCATTAAAATGGTATTCATGCTGATTTTTTGTTTCTGATGAAATTTGTATCAGAAGACATTATATTTTTATTGAATACATTACTTTCATTGAGCTCTTAAGTATATGGTGAGACAAAGAAAGAAAGAATTAATTATTTGGCAACCAAAGAGTCAAACAAAGTCTCTAAAGCTATTTCAGAAAGATGACAAAAACTAGTGTATAAAAAAGTTCTATCATAGCTGACCATATGCCACAACAGCAGGCAAACAGTACAGCTGGCAATTCTGTTTTTATTTCTGCTCATTGAAACCTATAATTAAAATAAGTGCTTGAAGTATAACCAGTGTAATCAACTATTTTCCTTTATATGTAAAAGTCTCATTACATTTGCTCCCAAAGACGTGAAAAAACAAGCCTATTACATTACAGAATGCAGACAGGAAGTGATAAGCTTGATTTAAGAATGACTCATATAAACAACTTATGCTTATGATTATCCAGGGCTAGTCGCCTGACAATGGAAGTGAACAGGGGACATTTTTGGAGGATGTTAAAGCAGAAATGTGAAGTATAGACGGCCAGAGAAACAAGTGCACAGCCATGTTTAGAATGTTGTCTTTGAACTTGAACTTTGAACTTTTTTCAGTAGCTCTGTATATTTCTATGGTATTGCTGTCAAAGAGTAATTAGCTAGTGAAATGGCTTTACTTATTGTAGAGTTAACGAAAGTTATGTGCATTGTAATGTTTGAAGCGGATGTCATAACAAATGTCACTAGACCAGGAAAATTTTAAAATGAGTGGTTCATTCATAAGTCTGTAAGGTCTTCCCTTCATGTTGTGGAAATACAAACCAGAAGGCAGAAGACAATGAGCACAGTGCTGAAAAGAGGCATGGGTACACAAGGTCTATATAATTTAATAAGGTAATAAAGTACAATTTTAAGAGTGTGCTTTACTCTTACCTTTGTACGACAAAATTCCACTAGAGAAATACAAATATGTAAATAGGAATTTGTGCTATTTGGAATTTCTCCATTTAGAACTAATTCAAGTTTGATTATTTCAAGATTTTTAAACTTTGAACATCCAAATTGGCCACTTTAATCAATGTAAGCTGTTTATTTTGGAAGTGGCCTCAGTAAGGGATGTTTCATACATCACTACACTCTTGATAATGGACAACAAACCTTCTTCGTTCACGAAATTTCAAATAAGTTTAACTACTCTTCTGTTTATTATTTGAACTGTAAAGCTGTTTAAACCACAATTTATTAAATGTTCTTTATGGTTAATGGTGTTTCACTGTAATGGCAACAACGTTGCAAAATTAGGTCTAACTTTACACATCTTTTCTTTTCACACTAAAATCATGTTAACATGTTAAAATCATGTTAATCGTGGCTTTACTATTGAAACAGCGAGCATATTAAAATTATTGGACTGTCTAAGTGCCTCACTTAAAGATTTTTTCTTTTTTAATGCAAAGATGGACAACATTATGCCACAATGTTGTCACTTAAGCATGATCTAAAATATTACTTAAGAAAGATTTGTATCATGTTTTATTTCAACTAATAATAAACCCTGAGCCAGAGATGATGTAATCAGGCAAGAAGTGAATCAAAGCACTGTTCGCAACAGGGAATATCTGAAATGATGGTCCCTGGGTGTATAAATGCCTAATATACTTGCATGCAAATTTCTATTTCAGGTAATAGAGGTAGAGTTGGATATCAGCATAAAATATACTTTTTTTCAATGCACTTCTGCATTTCACAAGATTAGTTAAGATGTTAATGACAGAAACATGCTGTATAATGAATCTAGCTGTGTCATAATTATGCAACTACTATCAGATGGTAAAGCCCACTGTTTAATGTTTTGACATCTTTTAGTGTCAGTGTATGCTGTTTTTTTTTTTTTTTTTTTGGTCATGCACTGTGATGATGATGATGTTAATCTCTGACCTGTTGTTGCTCATGCTGTTGTCCAGTCTCTTGCATGTTGAGTATCTGGTGAAACAGGGGACTCTGTAAGACACTCTTGAGCAGACTGAGTTTTTCCTTAGAAGGCAGTTCTCCCCTCTTCTTCAGCCTCTCCTGCAGCCGGTCCACTGCCAGCAAAGCACGATGTGTGTCTATACACACGCATACACATAAATATATTAATAAAATGGGCACGTGCAATGACAGCTGATCATGAGAGTGTGCAATATTTTAATATAAAATATTGTGTATAAAATATTTTACTTTTACTTATTTAGCAGACGCTTTTATCCAAAGCGACTTACAAATAAGAAAAAGTAACAAACTAAAATAATATCATAAATTTTGAAAGAAGACAGATTGAGACACATGATGGCTAAAAATAATATAGTGGAAAAACCTCATACATACCCATCATTTTCAACTCTTTGAGTACTGAATTACCACCATCTGCAACAACGCAAGCAAATTCATGCCAGGACCATCAGACATAATAGCAATTAAACTCTTGAACATATTCAAGACACAAAACAACAAAAACAAACAGATTTGTCCCTTTCACATCCTACTCAAAAGGGATTTGCGTGGATTGCAGCATCTTAATCACTAACTGGCATGCACACCTGACGGTCCTTACCTGTGACAGCAACGGTGCCGTTTGGCCTGAAGTGAGAGTGACGCAATTTGGCAGCGCTCACCGTCTATCTCCGTAACCGAAGACAGGCTTTATGAATTGCATTGACGGTTCACTTCATATCTCGCTGATCGCTCTGATAACGCCTGCTGTAATCTGTTATCATGCTGATGTAATCTGGGTTGGAGTCTCGCACCTCTACGGGAGGTTCTCGCGAGCTGCACGCGCTCATCGTGTACTGCGCGAGCGCTGGTGTTTGCGCCGCGCTGCTCCGGTAATGCGCTTACCGGGGAGGCTTAGCAGCTGTAAACGGACTTAAACTGTGAACGACGGTAATTACCCGGGACAGATGTCCTTACAACCTACCTGATAGGGCTGTAAGCGCCTGGCGGTGGCCGGTGTTGTGGACAACAATAGTAACTATAAGGGAAAACAAAGCAGGAGGGTTATTTTAAACGGGCGAATCACAGAGAAGCTGATAGATGTGTAAATATGAAAATAAATATGTAAATAGGCTACAGCAGTAGTTCGGAAGCAGAGGGCCTCGGCAAACCTCCAAGGGGGTCGTAAGATTTAGCCTAAAATAAGTCATACCCTAACACGCAAGGCATGCATTTTATTTGTTTTAAGATAAATTAGTATCAAGTGTAGCCTACTCAAAGATGTTTATTATATTCAATATAACATATCAGGGTGCTTATTACGGGGCTAAGAGATCAAAGGAGGTTAAAAAAGCGTACGTTTCAGTAACCACAAAAGTTGGGCTATTTAAGTTAGTGCGCTAAACAAAAATAAATTGGGGGTAACCATAGCAACAGATGCTCGATCGCTGTCTGCATCGGATAGTTCATAGAAAAACTTCACTGCCATTATTTATCAAGTTATTAGGCTATAGATTAATAGCTCAACAAATATATCACCCAAAAAAGGTTGGCTAAACTACTTGGCTAAACCTGAAGGCGGACAAAATAGATGAAAACATTAGATGATCAATATTTATTGTCCATTAAATATAATTTTCAAATGTAGCTCATAAATGTATAATTGCGATTTTAAAACAAGTTATCCATTATTAACATTATTACACATTATTAACAGCGCATGTGGGCTCTGTCTCAAAGATACGGACAACAATAGCAGTTTACTAAAATAAATCCGATAGCTAAAAATAGGTAAAATCAGCTTGTTACGGTTCAGGTGTAACTGACAGCTGCGATGCCGTTTCTCGGATGTTTTATCGCTTGTCTATCAGTCTTCATTCTTTACCCTAAAGATCAATAAACGCTGAATGCTCAGCCCACATTTACCTTCAGATCAACAGGTTTCCCCCGCAGCTCATGAAAAACTGCCTTTCGAGGACGCCTCATCGGATGATTAAAAGCCGGGGGTCAATTTTAAACATTTTCAAATGTCGAAAGTCGCATTAGAGACAGCCAACATTATTTAGACAGCCTAGGCTCTGCGTGAGAGTGATAACTGGCTGTCACCGCGCATGTCCGCGATGCGCCTTTGATGCTCATGAGTTTAATGTAAACGGATGTTCAGGCCTCTCCCCCCTCATTTAATGAAATAACAGAGACATCAGCTCTTATTACTGTTGCTCATGAGAGACATTTAAATTAATGTTTGTCCACAAATTATAATTTGCCAATGTGATATTTCCTCTAATGCAATTTTTCCCTGTTACGATAAGCTAACGCCAATATGAATAAACATTAAATAACTGCAGGATCATTCCATAAAAACTATTTCTTTGCGTCTCTCATATAGCGGGTATATCCAACATATCTGTAAATGAAATGTCTCTTTAACACTGTAAATTCAGAGAGTATTATCATCTCATTCATTTTATTCTGCATTTTGTTATGCAGCTTTATGCTAAAATGCTTTAAATTATTTTCTCATCTGTTTAAATGTAATTCTGACACAGAAATGGCATAACTTGTGAATTTATTAAAAAGAAAAAACTCAACAAGGCTACATTGAATGAATACACTGTATTCAGGACCTTTGTGATGAACAATTGAAATCTAGGCACTTCATTTTTCTTTGGATCATCTTTAAAATAATTTGACTGGGAAATTCAATTTGACATGATTTGGAAAACAACAAAATGTTCCTGAATCAACATCCCTGTTGATCCTGAAAAAAACTTTCCTTGCAACCAATCAGAAATCAGGGATAGGTTTACAGGAAATGTCAGTTTTAGCCTTACAACCAGAGTTAGGTGCTTCTCTACAGCCTTGTTATTCAACTATCATTTCCCTTTTATTTTAGGGATAAATTATGGGTAGGGTTAGGTTTAGGTGTAGGGATAGGGTTAGGTCTATGTTTTGAATAATTATGTTGATCCAGGAACATGTCTTACTTTGCAAAATCACGGCGACCCCCTGTGTTATTCTTACCACCATAACTCTTATCAGAATGATGTAAATAAAATTCTGTGGGGTAAATAAATAAATAATCTCCCTACTTTTGTGATTGGATATAAGGAAATTGTCTTTGTCTTATATTTTATTACGTTTGTCAGTGAACAATATGAAAATGCTTAAATCTCAGCCCTTTTTGTACATTAAACTGATTATTGAAAACTGGACATGTGTAGAGCTGTCATTATGTTCTTTCTTTTAATCCTTTAAATACACTGTAGTGTCCTGGCTACAAAGTCTACATGTAAACCGTGTTACTTTTATAGCACTGCTGAATCCCAACATTATATTACAGTTTTTAAAATTAGTTTGGGGTGGCATTGTAGTTCATCACGCAAACACGTGCTTTTAAGGTTTTAAAAGCTTAAAGAAATTGAGCATTTCAAAATCTAAGTCACACAGTGCACCCCTTTCTCTGTATGACCCCGCGGGTGAAAGAATGTCGACCCTTCACTGCTGTGCGCTCTGTCGGCCACCAGAGTGTGCTCAAGTCCTCCCAGCTCCAGATTCACCGCCCCTCTCTTATCCTCCCTTTCTTTCTCTTTCCCTCCCACCCTCCATCCTTGAATCAAGCATCACTTTGCTTCCAAATTGGCTTGTCATTTTCTCTCGGCGCTCGTTCCCTAGCTGTCGGTTCACACGGACTGGCGCTGATCTCGCGGATTGTGCCATCGCTGGAGCCACTCTGCGCATTTTCCTCTCATTCCAGAAAAACACTGATCGGGATACAACACAGGGCTCTGATCCCCGTGTCCACCATAGACCCATTAGGTTTGGGAGACGAAGGATACTCGATATATCCTGTTCCTCATCGTGCTTCTACAGGAGGCTTCGAGCCTCGTAAAGGCGCATCTGGGAACGGAAGCTCCAAACATCATCTGCGTGTTTTATTCACAGACAGACACACTGTCACGGGAATTAAGGAGCATTCTGAGATCACACACAGCCCGATGCTGTTGAACACATCCGGAGCTGACTATTATTCCAGTGCTTTATAAGATGCGGTGAGTCAATGCTTTTAAACGAGGTGACGTTTTTTCTTAAGGGCCAATAAATCAATAACCGATGGACGTTTGAATGGCAGTGGCAGCGAGATGCTGTTAGTGTACACTGCTCAAACTCTCCATATCCTACAGCTGAATTATGTCGTGTGTGTGTGTGTGTGAGCCAGGGGCTTTGGACACAGGATGCTTTTTGCCGTGTGTCGTGCGTGGTGTTTTAATGGGCGTCGGTGCGCGCGCGCGTGTTTGAGTGTCCAAGTCGCTGCCTTCAGCTCTTGACTTAACGAAACGATAGCTTTAATTTGTTTATTACAGGCAGGATGGAGGCAGCGTGTCGCGAATAACGTTATATTGATGGCATATATTCACAGCATCCCTTCAGCCTTTATAAAAGGAGAAGATTGTCAACGGCTCGTTCGACTTTGTGCTTTTTCTGTGTATAAATGCGTGTGTGTGTGTGTGTGTATAAACAGGAGATGCGTTGGTATGAGATAATTCAGAAGAGAAAGAGCAGAGCAAATTCAAAATAAACAGCACTGGAAACATCAACAGCGATTCATGCAACTAAACACCGTCAGATCTGTACAGAGATCATATGACCTTGATTCTTTGAGTAATAAAGACACATCTGCTATTCATGTCACCCTGATGTCATGAAAATTGCAGTACATGCTGGATCATCATATATATGATATAACCAGTCATGCAGGACTGTTTGTCATTTGTCAATAAAGATTACCTAAATAATAGCTAGAGTCAACTCACTTATAGATGTTAAGTGATTGTTTACCTCATGAGGATGACCCATTTTGGGAGGAAAAGATCAGTCCTTGTGTTCTTCTGATTGCAGCATAGTCACCAGGCTTAGAATGGAACAAGACAGACAGAAATAATTGACAAATTACTTTACAGGCACATAATTCACCCAGGCCTGATCAAAATCATAGGCCTTTGAAAAAATACCAAATTTTTGCATCTGTTTTGGTGGGAGGTTTGTGCATATTCTGTATGCTTCGTGTATAGTTGCTCTATGATATAAAAATAGAGATTTGATTCCAGGCTTTATCCCCTGCAGGCAAACTCGGAACTTAAACTTAGAGTTATTATTAGGTCTTCTATTTTTCTATCAGAGGATTTGTTATAGGCAGGCAGAAGTAAAAGTTGTTCACTTGAAATACATTTCCGTTCCAAATCTACATTTAGCAAAAAGAGACTTCTGTCATTATTTACTCACCCTCATGTCATTTCAAATCCGTATGATGTTCTTTCTTCGGTGAAACACCAAAGGAGATGTTGGGCTGGATGACGGCTTCAGTTCTCTTTCATTTTATGGAAAAAAGATGCAATGAAAGTGAATGGTGACTGAAGATGTCAGTCCTTTATATTGTGCATAACATCTCTTTTTGTGTTCCTCAGGAGATAGAAAGTTAAACAGTTTTGGAACACCATGACAGTGAGTAAACGACGACAGAATTTGCATTTTTTTGGAGAACAGTTCCTTTAAGATTTGATTTTGCTGAATTTTGCTCAATTATGTGATGACACTTGCAGTTTACTTCCTACTTGCTCTTCCAAAAGCAAGAAACAGTTTACTTATTTTAGGATATTTAATGCAAGATAACAGGTCAATTTAAAACACTTTGCTGATGCCAGTTAAGTGAAAGATCATTTATGAAATGTATAGTTTGCACAGCTATGTGTTGGTACTCGTGGTTTTCTTTGTATAAATGAGACAACTTTAGATTCGTTCGAGTTTCTGTTTTCTGTCAAGATGTTCCCTGTGTTCTTTTGTTTTGTCATTGGGTGGTGTGCTGAATTTCGTAGAGAGTTCACACGCAGGGTGGAGCTGTATTTTTCAGATTGGTTTTTTTGGTTTGCTCTGCTTGCCTTGATGAGGGTGTTCTGTATTTCCAATCTTAGTGTCTAAAAGCTGAAGTGTGTAATTTCTGCACCACTAACATCACCAAATGGATAAGCAAATATAATGATATTTAGAACACTGCCCGTCCATCCTTCACTCGTAAAAATGAAGGTGCTTCACAGCGATGCCATAGAAGAACCTTTTTTTTCTAAATGGTTCCATAAAGAACCTTTAACATCTAAAGAACCTTTCTGTTTCACAAATGTTTCTTTGTGGCGAAAGAAGGTTCTTCAGATTATAAAAAGGTAAGAAAGAGATGGTTCTTTAAAGAACTTTTGACTGAATGGTTCTTTGTGGAACCAAAAATGGTTCTTCTATGGCATTGCTTGAGTGCTGACTTGAGTCAATTAATCTATAAATAACTGCTACTGCAGTTTGTCCAAATATGTATGTGAGCATGTTTCCTAAATATCTGCAAACATATGGCAATTTATTTTATACATTCAAAAAAAAAATGCACCTTTAAGTAGTAAATGTGTACTTTTTAAATTTCAAATTAAGTATGTTTTTGATTAGATACTTTGACTTTTAATTGAGAAATTTTTGACAGAGTACCCATACTTTAAATTTACATAAATTTTCAGTACTTTTTACACTCCTCTCTGTAATGCACAGAAACTGAAAAACATTAATTTGGGCATTCATTTACTATAAACCCCAAACACCCTGTGCCTGATTCTCTCTCGCCATCCGTCTCTGTCCAGCTCTGCTCATGTTGCCCAATGGACACAAGTTCTATTCATTAAAGCTTAAGAAAGTCAATTATGGTAATGGTCTCTTTTGCATGGGAAGTGTCGGGGAGCTCAGCAGACTCACGGATGAGCATTTTAATTACCTTCACAGATTTAATTCAGATCTCATTTAGATGAAAATTTCCTCTCAAATATATGAGTCTCTCTTCATCTTGTACACAGTCTAGCCTGGCTGGATTTGGATATGAGAAGAGTTTGTGTGGCATTCTATACACTAAGTGAAACTAAAATTATTTTTGTATATTTAAAATCTGACTGCACATTAAGAGTTTTATGTTTAACCGTCATTTTGGTTGGAATGTGGATTTTATTTATTTATTTATTTATTTATTTATTTATTTATTTATTTATTTATTTATTTAATTTTAATTTTTTGAAAATCTACATAGAAAAGGAATGGGGAAAATAAAAGTGGACAGTTACAGAAATACAATTTTAATAAAGCTTTAATATACTTTTATTGTCATAAAGCACGTAGTTGTCAGAGAGATAATTTTACAGTGTTCTACTGTAAATGGAGTAGTGAGCACAATAGTTGTTACAGAACAATGACAACACGATGTAATGAATGAATATTTTACTCTTAAAGTCAAAGAGCAATGATAGAGCAGTATTTATAATAATAAAGCATTTTTTAAGTTTAATTGCAATAGGTCATTATAGTTATAATAGAGCAGTGACAGCACAATCATTAAAACACTGCAGTGACTGTACAATGTCTGCAATAAAGCAATATCAGCCTAGTAGTTGTCACTGAGCAATGACTACACACTAATTATAAAGTATTTTTACTTTCTGTAATAGAGCAGAAAAAGGATAGTTCTATTTTGGCAATGCATACACAATTGTTTTTAAAGCAGTGCTGTAATATGAATGAAATACAGTAGTTGCTTTATATTATTTATATTAAAGCAGTGACACTGGTTTCACACTACAGAATCAGTATGCATTCAACAATATTTAGGTCTAAATTCAAAATGTATATATTTGAATCAAATATAAAATGTCCATCTATTTGGATTACACAGTTTTAACAGAAACTATTTTACTAACTTAATATGATGTATATTTGTCAGTCATGTATAAATGAAAGGGTAAGAAACAGGTTTATTAGTTACGTCTAAACTGTGTAACCCAAACTGATGGAATTTTTATATGCAATGCAAATCTTAAAATAAGGCCTAACTATTTCTTGAGTGTGTCATCATTGCATTGTTTGCTTATTGTTGAACCAATATATAGGTGTATCTCAAAAAATTAGAATATCATGGAAAAGTTCTTTTTATTTTTTGTAATTTAATTTTAAAAAAGCAAATTTATATTCTAGATTAATTGCACACAAACTGAAATATGTCAAGAGTTTTTGTTGTTGTTGTTGTTGTTGTTGTTGTTGTTGTTGTTTGTTTGTTTTAATTCTGATTGTTACGACTTACAGCTTAGGAAAATTAAAAATTCAGTATCTCAAAAAATCTGAATATTTTCTTAAAGATCAATCAAAAAAAGATTTACAGAACAGAAATGTTCAAGATCTCCAAAGTAGGTTTAATTGTATACACAACATTTGGTAGGGGCTCCTTTTGGATGAATTACTGCTTCAATGCAGCATGGCATGGAGGTGATCAGCTTGTGGCACTGCTAAGGCCTTCAGCTCATCTGTATTGTTTGGTCAGATGTTACTTATCTTCCTCTTGACAATAGATTCTCTATGGGGCTCAGGTCAGGCGAGTTGGCTGGCCAATCAAGCACAGTAATATCATGGTCAGCAAACCACTTAGAAGTAGTTTTGGCACTGTGGGCAGGTGCTAAGTCCTGCTGCAAAATGAAATCAGCATCTCCAAAAAGCTTGTCAGCAG
>JAUZSZ010000075.1:2202692-2212741 GCA_034780575.1 Labeobarbus marequensis | reverse complement strand
GCTACTACAGTTACACACATTCAAGCATATGTCTTTATTCAGTGCCTCACTATGAGCAATGTGTTTTTAAGATGCCATGTCTTAGTTAAAACTTGTCCAATTAAAAAAAAGCTAATCTCATTCTGTCATATTTTGTCCAGTTGTTTTTGAATGCAAAATAATCATTGCAATTACTTATGTAAACACCTCCAAAGAAACATATCCTATTGGTGACAGGTGAACCTGAAATCAGCCTAATTATACAGAATGTCCTTTAGACCATTTATAGTCAGCTAGTCATTCAGGCATCCCACCCACTACCTTTTTTTTTTTTAGATTTATTTTCTGGCATTTTTTGCCTTTATTGTGATAGGACAGATCAGAATTGACAGGAAGCGAAGTGGGAGAGAGAGAGGGGGGTGGGATCGAGAAAGGACCTCGAGTCGGGATTCGAACACGGGACGCCTGTAGCGCAACAATGCTGTATGTCGGTGCAGTGCCCAGTAGGCTATCAGCATTGAACCTACTACTTTTTTAAATTTGTATTTTTGCACATCCCTAGCGTGTGTGCCTTGCCACTCTGTATATTCTTCCAAAATGATCCAAACTTCAGATTATGTTTAATTTATATCTGGTACTCTTGGCATGAATGTTCTGCACATTGGTTGGTAAACTGACTTGCAGCCAACTACAGATTGCACACACATCATGAGTTCTTTAAGGAACTGAGAAGCTAATGAGCGAATAGTGGAACCCCTGACGGTCAACCCCAGATTCCCACTGGTTAATCAGTATTATACATACTAGAGTGGTCACACATTGGTTATCCTGAAATAGCTAATTGGGTCATTAAGTGATTAAGATTAGCATATGGTCAAATGGATCATGCTAAACAATGAAATTATTGAAGAACTGACAAAAAGCATAACCATATTCTGCACTGTAAAATCAAAATTGATTACATAAAAAAGAAACAGTTCACCCAGAAATGAAAACTGTCATCATTTATATATGCTGGTTTCTTTTGTGGAATTCAAAAGAGAAATTTTCAGCAATGTTTTTTTTTTTCCTCAAAACAACACTGAACCTCACTGACTTCCATTAGAGCTCAAAACCATGTAGAAACAAGAAGAAAAAAGCACCAGAAAATGCTTTTTTTTAAAATCAGTGTTGAGGGTTTAGAGGGTACGCAACATTTAATTTCTGAACTGCAGAGATATGTGTTTAAACCAGTGTAATAAAATGTTGGCACAGTCACCTTTTTCGGTTTCAGAGAAATTTGAATGCGGTTTTTAGCACCACTTGCTGGACTTTTGACTTTGAATCTGCTACAAAATGTGCAAGAAGCATCGTAATTGCAAATGAAAAACTGAGGCATTTTTAAAAATACCTTCTTTTGTTTTCCACAGAAATCATAAAGGTTTGGAACAACATGAGGGTGAATAATTGATGACAGATTTGTAATTTTTGGATGAGATATTACTTTAGAAGACTCATGCAAACTAGTTGTCTTAAAATATTTAATCAATATGCAATCATCATTATTTGAGGTAAAGTGGACTAGTAATTGTGTGTTTGTACATACTCGCATATGTGACTGACTGGCAGACTGTTTACCATAAACACAAGATTCCTTGCTGCATAGTTGATAGTCACAGATCTAAGTGACAAGGACAGATGCATTAAGCTGTTGTAGACGGCATTAGCAGTGCACCACATGTTTCTTCTCAAGAGTATTGTCACAGGATTTTCATCCTATGCTGTCATGCCTCAGTTTTTACTGTTACACATTGCACAGCTACATTGTTTAGAAATACACTTTTGACACTAATTTTTTATTTAATATGTCCACCAGTGTATATTTTCACTGCAATGTAATTTTCAACACTTCTCACATTATTTATTGTTTAGTAAACCTCTGTGGCTATTTTTAACTTTTTTTCACCTTTGTGTTGCCAAGGCTAATTTAAAAGCTAGCATTTGTAAATACACAGACTTTAGACTTTTTGCATGTTTGGCAAAATTACTTGCTCAATTGGAAATAATGCATAATAAAAAATATTGTTGAAATGGTTATTCTTTATTTCACCCTCTGTTTAGGTCATCATAGTTCTATGATTTATATTTTGTAATGGATTTCATAGTTTAAGATTGCAAATCTAGAACAAAAATTAAACAAATGGTACAGATGGAATGCACTTGAATATAAGCTGAAACAAATTCTGAAATTTCAAGACATTTTTAATCCGACTTTCATATAAACAAAAAGTTTCAATTTCAAGTTAAAAGTGCCTGAAGTTAAAGAAACACCCACACGCTCATTCTTTTTTTGTCGGATGATTAACTGGTTGCGTGGTCAAAAACACACAACAATCAATAATCTCTATTAAATATTATGGATTTGTTTTTCAGTGTCATCGACTTCATTACACAGACGTGATTCAGAGACTGGCTAGATTGTTAAGAGATATGACAGATCATTACATCTGGGTTCAGCTGTATCAGTTTCTCAGCTTTTTGAGCTGATTTGTTATTAATGAAAAATATTATGCTAAATTAACCTTAAAAATATTCCATAATTTCAGGAATATTCTATCTATAACATCTCATGGTTAAAGACAACATTCAAAACTCATTTAACATTTGTCGCACAGAACATATTACATAAAACTGTCCCTGGCCAACAAGATGTGTTTTTGTGTTTATCTGTAGTGTTTTGCAATTGTTGGACTATGCACACATGCAACTAGAAGTCCATGAGCACCGCATATGAAGTTAAAACTAGGTCAACCTTGATGTTGCCTGAGATCTTTGCGTTCTGTTTTCTTCTTTGCATTCCGTCTAGCTGTCTTTGAGCACAAGAACACATCCTGTGCTGAATGTACTCAGTTGGTTTGGAAAGAAGAAAGTTATTACTGTTTGATAAAACATTATGAAAATAAATTCCTTTTTTGAATAATGTGCAAGGATGCATCTTGCACCAGCAGCATTTAATAAGAAAATAAACAGGGCCGATTTTGAATTCCTGTTGTTTTTGAATTGTAACACTGTGTACAACAAAAGTGATGACCTTTAGCTGTAACATTAACATTCTCTTTGCTTGCTCTGTGTGTGTCCTTCTTACTTTAGGTGTGCGCATCAAAGAGGAGCTCCATGGCTAATGTGAGACACAACTTCAGCGAGTCTGTGCAGAGGTCATCAGGGTCATCGGCGGTCATGTGGTCCACACGCCTACTTTTTTTCTTCGCCCTCTTCACACCCGTCACGCTCGGTAATACACACTCACACTCACACGTGCACACACACGCGCACACACACGCGCACACACACACACACACACAGACAAAAACCAATTATTTCCTTGTTGTGTTGTTTTCGCCGAGATGGATAAATGAGATGTCTTACTGCTTTTATTTTGATTAGTTGGCCGCCAACCTTGAAGTACAGACTGTCAGATGAAGACGAGCCAAACGAGAGTGAAGCGCGCAGCTCTCAAATCTTCAGTGAAAATTCCACAAAGTTTTTGCGTCTTATTAAAAGTTTTGGAAACTATTAATTGAGACATCTCTTCTCGCAGCAATAAATGATTCATGAGCAATCACAGAATTTCACAACCACTCCACATCCGTTATGATCAAAACATTCACACATACGCAGAACGGCACTCACGCACATATGGGGGAGAGAAATTTGAAACACACAAACAAAAACAACTCCAAAGCCTTTTAATAGATAGCTGCATTTTGCCAAACACCATAGTGAAATATGAAATATAGCTGGATTATTTTCCAGTGAACGAGCCATTTTATGGGCCGATCCATAACTATAAAAATTGTGTGTGAACCTGTTAAAAGTGTGTGAGATAGAGTGCAGATGTAAGAGGATCTAACAGATCAATAATCATAGATGCAGGCGTCTAGACTCTATGTGTGTGCGCCACATGCGAGTGCGACCCCGTGTGCACGACTCGGTCCCTCAAGGGGACCTTTAGCGTAACAGTTTGAGCTCAGAGGACACTGGGGAATTGGCCATTGGGGGAACGTTTTAAAAACATCAAGGCAACATTCAACACAAGCGCTCCCTCATCGACGTTCTCTATATCTCTGTAACGCACACATTCATTCAGCCTCTCTCCTTTTTTCTCACTGTCATCGATTGCTTCTTTTCTCTGGCACTCACCTTCCACCAGTCTAAAGGGCGCTAAAACTCAGTTCCACCTCAACAGCAGCCTTCCTGCCTGCACTCGATTCTGTTTAAACCAATAACCTACATTATACCCATAAGCCATTTCAGTTCTATACATGAGCGCTGCCCACACACTCACGCACAGTCATTTCTGCTGGCCTTTGCTTTCTTTTAGAATCAGAATGGCTCTTGTGTGTGTGTGTGTGTGTGTGTGTGCATTGTTAAATCTCAATGGAAACGATTGCGATGGCGACGGTTAAATCCTGGATCCTGATTGGATGATGATGTGGCGTCTCTGCTGTCAGTGTGTGTGCTAATCGGATGCAGCAGCAGATTATGAAATTAACTCGTGCACACAGTCAAGTGTCATTCACATCCCTGAGATTAATTTCATAAGAGCGAGTGTGTGTGGGGGTGTCTGAATCTGTCTATGTCTGTGTACGCATTAGAATGCAGTTTATAGTGTTGGTGTTTGTCTATGGCTATACGTCATGCGGGGAAAGGAGTGTGTTGCTACGGTAACAGGAAAGGGGTGGCCTTAAAGAATGTAATTTTTGATTTAAGTGTCTGTGTGAGTATGTTTGTAATTTAAAGAAAGGTTATTACTGAGGACATGATAACTAGATAGATGTGACTTTCGGGTGCAGATATGAGATCTTTCTATTGTATAATGAAGAATAGTTTTGCTCCCAATAATTATTCGTTTTGTCTCTCTCTAACACACTCAAAAACCGGATTATTTTATGTTTGAGAGAGAGAGTGCATGAATGAGAGATGAAGAACATTCTGTTTATGTTTAAATTTGTTTCGTAGTTTGTTCAACATGATATTTTTCTCTGTCTATTTTTTTGCAGTTTTAAGTCGTGCTCCAGTGCCGATGGCTGTGGTGCGTCGAGAGCTGTCATGTGAGGGTTATCCTATCGAACTGCGCTGCCCGGGCACCGATGTCATTATGATCGAGAGCGCCAATTATGGGCGCACAGATGACAAGATCTGTGACTCGGACCCCGCTCAAATGGAGAACACTCGCTGCTATCTGCCTGATGCCTACAAGATTATGGGCCTCAGGTAGAGAGATACATTCACATGCTTTGTACTCTATTGTTGTCTCACAGGCTGTGTTAATGTGTGCGTCTTTGTATGTGTGTGTGTGTGTGTGTGTGTGTGTGTGTGTGTCTGTCAGTGCATGGCTACGTACACACTGCAGCTAAATGAGTCATTCCATCATGGAGGACCATTTGTGTCCGCAACATCTGGTGAAATTATAAACCTATTGTAATAAAAATGTTTTCATGTGATGTACATTTAAATAGTTTTAAAAATGATGGGCATTTCTATGTGCGTGTAGATGGTCACAGAAATTAAATTCTAATTTAATTGTATTAAAATTCTATTTTTCTAAAAAAAAAAAAAAAACATGTTACACACACACATTGAAACTTTGCTGCAATAAACTGTGTATTGGTTTGCCCATTCACTCTGGATCAGTCACATTTATATCAACATATTCATTTAAATTAAATCAGGTTTTAATTTCATTGAATCTAAATGTGTCCATGAATTTTGATTCCTCTCATCACGCTGCTTTTTATTTTAAAATAATAGGGAGGTAAATAATACTGTTTTATATCATTTAATATTAAATGGCACAGTGAAGAGGAAATTATATCATTCAAGTTTTTAAAGGAGACAATGTCTGCTCTCAACAGTCTTACATAATTAGTTTTCAAGCTTGATAAGATTTCTCAAGCAGAAAGAGTTTATGTAATTTGTTCTATTTATAGAAAATAATCATGTTGTTGGCTACTGAATACTAATACATAAGTCTTGTAATTGTTAACTAAAAATAAAACTATTATAATGTTTTAATGTTAGAAATTAGATTAAAAAAACGTAAACTTAAAAAAACTAAATGAAAATTAGATATGTTGTATTTGCAGTTAACTGAAAAAAAAATGTTAAAAAAGAAAATGCTAAAAATTAAGCTTAAAAATAAAGAATATTTGTATAGAAATACAAAAAAAATGACAAAGGACATATCTAAATTACTACTAAAATTAAAATGAAAGCTAAAAAAATGAAAATGAAAGTTAATTCAAAATATTAAAAAAATACTATAATAGTATATAAATAATACTAAAATAATACTGCCCATCTTAAAATTAAAAAAACTGTAGCACTTAAAGATATTATGTGCCTGACAGAATGCTTAAAAATTTAACAGAAATTTACTTTACAATTAACCTTTCCAAAATGACCGTGAATGACTGTGAGTACAAACCACATTCTACAACTAAATTCACTGCTAAAACATCCAGGCAGTGACAATTGCAGTTTCATTAAATCTGTACAGACCCAAACTGAGCAGCTAGTTGGTAATACAGTAATTCTGCTATTGAGTTATCACTGTGTCAACTGTTGCAACTTGGAGTGAATCCTGCATTCCATACACACATGGAATAATAATTTAGGGTATTTATTCCCGCATCTAAATGTAGTTGTCACTCCCAAAACTTTGCAGTGTGTACGTGGGCTGTGTGTTAGGTTTCAGCTGAGCTCATTGTGGAGAGCAAAACTGTCAACACTTTGATTTGTAGGCATAATTAGCACATAAGAGCGTAATAAAAAACAGGAAAAAGACATTGTGCTTCAAAAGCAGGTGTTCGCCATGCAGAACAATGCAAGGGTATATTTGTGCAGCGCTTTTTTTTTACACTTCACACGGAATTAATGAGATGTACTCATTTGAGATTGTCCACGTTACATAACGCCCCAAACATCAGCCTTCAAACATATTAGCCACCCTGTTTGCATTTTTCAAAGTTGTCTGGCAGGACAAATTAATTCTTTGCATCCAAACTGCACAGACGAAGCCGAGCTACAGAGAAAAACAGAACCCACGCAGAACAAAATCCCATTAGCATCTGTGTCATCACAAGAAACATTATCGTTTCAGTTCCGGCTAATGTCGAGAGCACAGTCTGCTATCTGTCCTACCTTAACTTTGACTGGGGATGACAACCTGGCACCCCATGGCACAAGAAGAAAGATGTAGGGATGTAGGGAATGGGCTACGCATGAGAATAATCACAAACTATGAACGGATGTGTCATGCTGTGTAACGGCTTGCCTTGCTCTCATAAAAGATGCATAAAAGTGGCGGCTTCTACTGTATGTTTTTAATTTTGCACTGGACAGATTTGATTATACAGATTTTGTTCATTCAGAATGACTCCCAGTGTGTATTTGTGTGTGTGTAATCAGTGGAAATGTGTAAGGGAGCGAGCACCATATCCTGCCCTGAAGTTGGCTGTTATACCACCTGCCAGCTGCCACACACACACACACACACACACACACACACACTGCCTCAGGGTAGACCAGACTGTAAGATCCAATTAGCAAGGCCATAGACCATGCCCAGAGTCAATGTGGAGGAAATTACCATTTATGAGTTCTCTTTCATACACACACACAAATATACCTGTAACACATGCTCACATTCTCTTGTGAGACTCGATTTAGATGTTTAGATGCTGGCAGCCCACTTTTATCAACACACAAGAGATCGATTTTTCAGTTTCTATAACCCTTAACTGCTAATGTGCAAGGCACGCTCAGAATGTAACAGTGTATAATTCCCATAGAGGAATTAGGAAACGTTCCATGAAACAGAAGACAAGAGAGAGATTTCGCCTTTTTTCTTTCTCGGTCCTGCTCCGTTGCTTTTTATAGAAGCTGTGGCTGGAATCACACATCATTTATCATTCTCCACCTCATCTCCCGCTCTCCCTCTCTCTCTGTCACTCGCTCTCTCTCATTTTGTCTGACCTTTACATCTCACTCAGTTTGGGCTAATGTATTCACAGAGTGTGTGTGTGTGTGTGTATGTGTCTGCCATGGCGGGCTAATGCTCTAATCAATGAGGGGAGGTAATTGGAAGGTGATTGTTTGGGAGCCCCTTATCCAAGATCTATTGGCAGACATAATATATTACACAAAGAGATTTCAGCTAGCAGGTCTGATGCAATTCAGAGGAGAGAGAATAGAACTGATTTCACACGCTGCATGCTAAACAGTTGTTCCAGAAATGAAAACGGCGAGAGAGCCTATGGTTGGTCAGGGTACTTGATTTTCTCAAATTATTGATCATGTTACATTGCATGTGGAAATGGTGTTGGTTTTGTTTCAAACATTTCATCTAATATCATGTTCATCCCCAGTTCTGTAGTGTGCAAAAGATCATGCTTATTACTGCAATGCAAAAAATTAAAAACTCTTCTGAATTTGTATTTAATTTAATTTAATTTATGCTGATTTTAATTAAAACATTATTCTGTCCATTAAGGAGGTTTTGTGCACAGTATTACAGTAATCATTTTTTTTACCATTACAGTAAGAGAAGTTGGGGGTGAATATTCTTATTTGTCATGCCAATAATGTCATCAAATAAACAAATAAATATGTTGCATATACAAGTAAAATATCTGTTTTCTATAATATTTAATATCTTATTATTTTCTTTTGATTTTAGAGTAAAATACAATGACTGGTACATGTGGTATTCAGCCTTAATGACCAATTAAATCAAAATTGGACTTGTGTCATTTACACTTTAATAGTAATGAAAAACAATTATACTGTATATAGCTTTTCTCTTCTTGGAACATACATCTAGATCTTATATGCATATGTTCTTGTTACAGATGTTGCTATTATAATAAAAAAGTATGCATAGTTACATGCAAGTAACCATAAGCCAAACCCTAATCCTAACCTTAACTATATAGTACGTACATGTAGTTAATTAATATTACTCAGTACTTAAATGTATAATTACACTGTAACAAGGACACTTTAAAATAAAGTGTAACCGCGTGTACTGTGGTACTGTACATGTACAAAATGATGTGATTTTTTAAAATATAATAAAACAAGCAATAGCATGTACTGTAGCAAGTTCATTCAAATTCATTGGTGTGCTGCTCATGCTTATTTATTTATTGATTAGAGATTTTCCTTCCTAACCTTCTATTGATTGTGAGGAAAGGGGATTTGTGGTTTTGCCAAGCTGTGACATAAACTAAAAGCTACTGGCTGTTTTCAAACGAGACAAACTCTTCAGCATGTTCCCAACTTACTGTTTCAAAATATCTAATCGCTGGAAAGAAAACTGCACTTGTTGACATTTTACATCTTTATTCAATGATTTCATCAAAGCGGGACAATGTGGAATTCCTTTTTAAAGCAGATGGTTTTTGAATTGATCACAAATTTATATTTATTGCTGTCAGTGTCGACAATCGAACCCATCATCTTGGCATTGCTAGAGTGATACTCTATTATTGAGCTTCAAGGCTGCTCATAATTATAAAAAATGCCCCACCTTATTGAACCCATGTTATCAAATGATTACAAATCATGATATCCTGTGTGTGTGTTTGTGAGCGAAATAGGAAACAGTTATTCACACACATAGGAAAACATCTGATGTCTCAGTCAGGTGATGTTCATCAAGGCCAGTGTCTCTGTACATCTGGACGATGCTGGTATATTCATGTGACACACGCTGCCCCAGTTCATTCAGTCATCTCCTCACTTCAGCCTGTCTGATCGGACCGTTCGCATACACCCAAACATCTGTGAACACAAATCTAAAACACACTAAACCCGAGACAACATTTCTTAGGCAGGGGCATTGAGTAGGCTAATGGGTGTTTTGTGCATGCAAATCTTTACCTTTAAAGAAAAAGACAAAAAATCTCCTCTTCTCTCCTCTCCTCCTAAATTAGGTCATATCTGAGTGTTGCACACTGCCACACAAGAGCTGTCGCCCCGGAAACCAGAGATGCCCCACAGCACTCTGGGAGTATGACTGTCACACT
>JAUZSZ010000075.1:1999129-2010726 GCA_034780575.1 Labeobarbus marequensis | reverse complement strand
ACAGGAATAATTTACATTTTAAAATATAATAAAATAGAGAGCAGTTATTTTGAACTGTAATAATATTTAACAATATTACTGTTTTAACTGTATTTTTAATCATAAAGACTTGGAATTGGAATAGTAGTGTAGATTCACATGTTTTATACTCACATGTTTAATACTCAAGGCTTGTTTTCCCCCCTATTTCATTAAATGAACAAAAGTGAGAGTGATATTTAATCATTTCATTTATATGCACCGTTATGAAAATAACAAGCTGTAAACAATATTTACTTTTTTATTATTATTTTTTACATTTTATTATATATAAAATGCCACACAGAGACCTCAGTAAACTTTTTTTTTTAGTGCAGACACATAGTTATAAATTGATTTATTGAATGGGAATTGATTTGAATTCATTCACAAAAGGGAATTAGACATGGCAAATATTTTTGCTACTAACGTTTAATTCAGAGACTATTAAAAGTTATGAGACAGGGAAGTATTGTGAATCTATTTGTCCTACAACAGCCAATGGCTAAAGAACATGGTTATGCAAAGCTGCTCGACCCTCTGACATTAATTAACTTTGTCAGTCTGTCAGTTAGTCAGGGCTCAGATAGTGGAAAAAAGATTATTTATAATAAGATAAGTGTTTTCTGCACCGCCATGTGAGTTTACAGTCTGAATTGAATGTCATGAGCTAAAAGGGCCAGGACCACAAACATACAGTGCAATCTAAGTAGTCTGTTACATGAATGACTCTTATGAACTGGCTCTTTAATGAATTATTCGAAAAGACTTTTGAACACTTGAGTTTTTTTGATGGAATCGTTCTAATGAATCTTTCACTGAATCTTTTAGTTTACTAATTTAATATTTGACTCTTGAATTACTGAACCGCGAGTCATCATTACTTGTAAATTTGTGTGTGTGTGTGTGCAGGTCTATAGTGAATACAGAACAAGCTTGGCATTTGATCTCGTCAGCAGCAGACAGAAGAATGTAAGTGCATGTTCATTTTATCATATCAGAAGTCCTTTTGAAGCAAGAATCAATAATAAAGCAATAATCGTCTGAACGTATGTCAAATTATGTATCAAAATGATTAATTTTAATTTCAACAAATGGCTTGTCTCTTGTTCATGGTTCTAATTACATTGACTTAATTTGAAGAGCGTTTTGTCCAGCTTTATTAATAAGATGCTGATTTTTGTGTGCGTTTTCCAGGCATATACAGACTACAGTGACAGTGTGTCCAGGAGGATGGGCTTCATTCCTCTTCCTCTTGCTCTAGTGGTAACCTCCCTCCTTATTTCATTATAATCACAATACTAAATCTATCATACAGTACAATTTATAGGCAGAATTTATAATAATTTGCAATTTGTCAGTTTGCTCCACTGCTCTTGTTAACATGCATTACTGTTCTATTTAACACTTAAGGTGACTCTGTTAGACTGACAGCTGACATTTATTTACATTAGCTATGTATTTCAAAACATCTAAAGCCATTTACCACGAAGGAACTGTGATGTGTAGTAACATGATATTACAGTTATACTCATGTAGTATGTGATTGACAGTTGATCCGGGTGGTGACCAGCTCTGTGAAGATCCAGGGCTCTCTGTCCATTGTTTGTGTTGTGCTCTTCTACCTGGGGTATGAGTTCACATTTTTTAATAAACTTTTTGGTAACACTTCAGTATAGGGACCAATTCTCACTATTAACCAGTTGCTTATTAGCATGCCTGTTATTAACCTATTGGCTGTTTACTAGTACTTATAAAGCACATATTCTGCATGACCATATTCTACATCCCTAATTCTACCCAATTAACTACTTTACTAAATATTAAAAAGCAGCAAATTAGGAGTATGAGGCAAAAGTTGTAGTTAATGGTTTGTTAATGGCGAAAATTAGACCTTAAAATAAAGTGTGACCAACATTTTTTAATTTTCACAAGTTTGGCATTGCTATGATTTTTCTTTAAAGAAATGTATACTTTTACTCAGCAGGGCTAGATTAAAATAATTAAAAATGACAAAGACATTTATAATTTTGCAAATGATTTCTATTTCAAATAAATAAAGTCCTTCAAACTTTGTTAATCAAAAGAAAATGTATTTCCATGCTAAATATTAATGCTAAATGTTTTTGTTGTTGTTTTTTGTTTTTGAGTACTTAAAAATTCCATTGTAATATCTATAAAAATAGAAAACAGTGCGATAATATTTACGAATATAACTGTTTTTACTCTTTTACTCTTAGCTTTGTTGAACATAAGAATCCTTTTTCAAAAAATTAACTGATCCTAAAATTTGACCAGTGGCATATATGTTCTGAATGTTGTGCTGAGCCTGTGTTTGTGTGTGTTTATTCAGTATGATCACCCTGAAGGTGCTGAACAGTATTGTGTTGTTGGGGAAATCCTGTATGTATGTGAAAGAGGCAAATATGGAGGAGAAGCTGTTTCAAAATCCCCCCTCTGCAGCTCCCAGCAGAGCGTCCAGCAGAGCCCACCGTACCAAACACACACGCGAACCACCAGGTAACACTCATGCACACCTTCTGACCCACATAAAAGAGAGATCCCTGATAATAGTTTGCAGAGTCAAGGTTTTGTTTTCACTAATCCATTGTGTCCATACCCCTCTGAAGGTGAGCCAGCAGAGGAGGGCATGTCTGCATCAGTCACCACTCAACCCACCCAAAGGGATGAATATCCAGCCCCTCAGATCCCCACCAGTGAATCAGATCAGTTCCTCACTACACCAGATGAATCGGAAGAGAAAAGCCTTATTCAGGACGATACCGAACTTAAACACAGGGTGCCCAAAAAAGACTTGCTGGAGATTGACCGCTTTACTATCTGCGGTAACCGTATTGACTGACATTAACGCGCACCCTCAAGTTTAAGAGTGACGCCAGGTATGCACTGAAATGCCCCCCCTCTCTGCCAGCTTGATTTGTTTGACATTTGAACCTGAGCTCGTTGGAATGGGACATCGAGAAACTACAGGATATTTATTAATAAGTGATGCACCTAATTTATTTAAGACTTAAACACACTTATACACAGACAATCACACCAACACACACCATTTTAACCAATTGGAATCCACCCAGTGAAGTTTCCAGGCTTTCAAGAGGTTCAAGATCACCAGCGGAGGTTACCTCTGGACAGCAGGGAAGATCTTGGTCTGATGGTCACTGTACTTACCTTTCAAAGAGGGCATCGAATTAAGAAAATGAGAGAAAGGAATGGATCATAATCCTAATTTACAAACTCTGAAGGTTCCATACATGTGTGGAAAAAATAGTAGGATTCAAATAATCAAAAAATGTAATATGCAGTTCTCCAAAACAAATGTCAAAAATTCTTAGTTGTTTTTTTTCTTCATTCATAATTTATCTATTTAAGTGTCCCTATCTACAATTCTCAAGTTCCCTCAAAGGACTTTTAGTTTGAAATATTACCATGTTCATTGTCAGTCAGTACTGAATTGTAATTACAGATATGTACCATAGATTTTTTTTGTATCTTTGAGTGAAAGCAGACTGCAGGCTAAAATACCGTATCACTATTTTATTTATTTATATTTTTAAGAGAGTTGCTCATTTCAGTTTAAATACAGGGTTTCCAGTGACAAAAATAGCGTGTTTTGCATCGTTTGAGGTAATGACCTTTTAAAAAACCATTGTGAGTATGTGATACTGTGATGAAACACATGCTTGTGATATGTGGATTGATTGAAGTACTTTACAAGTCAGCATCTGAGTGAAAGAATCATAGATTAATGCAAGATAGTCCCGTGGAATCAGAAAACTGAATAAAGTCCGGTAGCATAATGTGATTTGCCAGCTAAAATGAAGGAATGAAATATTTTCCATTTAAGGATGAAAAGTCTGTTTTTTCCTCACAAGCTCTTATTGTACCAAGAGTAACATAACAGATGAACAATCATATATTAGTGCTGATGTTGGGAGCAGATGCTAAATAGTCAATTACCAACATTCCAAAAGTCAGAATCTTGACCAAAGCAAAGCTGAAAATACGTTTTGCTAATATCTTGGGTTTATTTAAAAAAAATGTCTGTTGACCCCAAATAAACAGTTTTTACAGGTCAGTGAGCATCAGAATCCAGTAATGTAAGCTAATAACAATGAGACCTAGTTTCATCATAACCAACTTATCAGTTAACAGTGACATTTGTGAATGAATCAGTAATAATGCATCATGTATAGTGCTTAAAGAACTTATTTGAGTGCTTTTTCATCATAGACAATAATGTTTTATACATTTGCTTTGCATAACAGACCACACTGTCTTAAAAAATATTTTTGTGAACCACTAATATCACAGGAGGTTAGAATTTAAGTTTCTTTTTCTCAGTAATGACATGTTTTGTATTTCTGTTTATTTTCATTTTTGACTGATTTTGGAATTTGTATTTCTTGTGTTACAAATGTGTGGCTGTAATTGCTTTGTAATATCATTCTGGTGGCATTCAGTCTGACAATTTACACTCAAGTCAACATGTCCACAATCATCAGAAGGCTGTCATATTGTGTAAGGTGCTCAGTTTTTCAAAAACAAAAGGTTGTTTGATTTAATCTATCATTTAGAAATGTATTAAGTGAAAATATCAACTATGCCAAGGAATTGTTTACCCTCAAACTGATGCAAACTCTCAATCACACTTTTCAAAACCTCTTAAACTGCCAAAATGATATCAAAGAGCATTGCTTATTGTTTTTGCATTTAAAACACTGATGTTAGAAATACTTCTGCTTATTTTTGAAAGAAAGAGACCATTATAAATAAATGTTTGGTTTTGTGGTTTTCAATGTGACTGCCTGTGCATTCCTATAGGTTCAGTCACCTTTGGACTCTTGAAATAAGGATGAAACTTGACTGTACTGGATATGGATCAGTACTCAAAATGATTTTGATTGATAGAAACTTTCTAATTCATACTCATATCCATTTATCTGGAAATACAAAAAAAAGACCAACCATTCAAGTTCTTTCCAGCCTGCTGGACTTCACTGCTGTTTTTTCTCATTGGTCACTATCATGTTGTAGTTTTCGGTGTGTTTTTATACCCATATCAGCTTCAGCATCCAAGGTTCTTACAAACTTGTTTTTCCTGTAGAAGCTGAAGAGGAATGACCATGTCAAATCCCTTGTATGGGATGTTTCAGAGACAGAATTGGGGAGAGGAATCAGGGCGTTGTGTTAATAAAATTTTTGTTGTTTTGTACCTTTGTTGTTATTTGTTTAGAGTGGAACCCTAATTTACATTTTCATGAAGTGTTTCATAAGAGACCAGATAATGTTAATTTTTATAATGTTCCAATGCTGACCCCACAAAAAGTATAAAAAATAATATCAATATTAACTATATCATATAGTTTTATACTTTTGATTATATATCTAAAATGTGTCATATATATTTATACAATAACATTAAATATTAATATACATATAAATAAACATATTTGTTCCATTCATATAATGTTATGTATATATAAACTGTACATGTGATATATATGGGTCATTCCGTGTCAAACAGAAACTTCCCTGGTTCAAATTTTTGATTTTGTCTTTTTTTTTCTTTCTATTTTTATGCAGTAATCCACTATTTTGTAGCAGGTGGTCAAAATGGCAATTTTCACCTGAGATTTGGAGTCAAATTACAGGAAGATATAAATGACTTTATAAAAATTGTAGCATCGTTATTTTTACACAGAGATTGGTGGGTCTGTTGGTAAAATCAGTTGACTTAGCAATCTTTGTTGCATTATATGCCAATGGTGCCCATTCAAAATGGGAAAAAAGCACTGCATGCCTGTAACTCAAGAAGTATAAAAGATATCTTCATGCCCTTTTAGATATTAGGTCTTAACAAACTTTCCTTTTGACATCTTCATTTTTAAGGTCCTGTATGGTTCAGTTCCAGACATATTGGGATCTAAATAAGGCTCCATGAGTAAATTGTTAAACTGCACATGATGTTGCAATCTTTTCATTTTTGCCCCGTGTGATTTGGCTCCGAATCTCAGGTGAAAATTGTATATATGTGTGTGTGTACACAGTCGCACACACCAAAACTAAATCACTACATCACTAACACATCTTACTCTTGAAAGAACGAATAGAACTACTCTTCTTTTATACAGGACACCTCTAAACATCACATTCACAGTTGAAGCATTCACAGCTGTCCTGAAAACACTGCTCAAACACTGATATAAAGCATAAAGGTACAGAGACCTCATGTAGTTTTCATTTTTGCACGTATTTTTAATAAAGTGCCTGGCTGCACAGCTACTCATACCAACAGACTGCTTTCTCACACCTTGGAAATTAATGGAAATGAAGCACTGAGAACCTAATATTTACTCTTACAGTTTTCACTGTATGTCTTTTTATAAGTATTTTCAATTCTATTTAATATTTTTTTAACTGTCCAACAAAATATCGGTTACATTTGTGCAGTAGTCATGATCCTAACAGTCACTAGAACTGTCAATCAGAACTGGCAGTCTGTTTTGAGAGGTGGCCAATGCATGAGGTGATGTGGTTATCAAGGACCTAATTCAACCTCTCTGACCCCAGGCCAGAAATAGTCGCCTAAAGATTATGTAACGCTAAACTGATTTATGATAAACCATAGAGATCTAAACACTAAGCCAATTGAGATTTTGCCTTGGAATGTGTGCAAAATTAGATCACAAAATGAATGAATACCATTATGAGACAAGTCTATTTAAAACTGGATTAGAAATCTCAAATACTTAGGCTGTACAAAATCTCTAGAAGGCTCTCTTCTTCCGAGTTGACGTTCAGACTTTAAAAAGGACACACTGATTTTTTTTTTATTTCTATATTTACTATTTAGTTTATATTTACTATTTTTAGCTTTCATAACAATAGCACTCATGCTTGAATGAACAAAGCATACTGTCACAAATTGCTTTGTGACCTACAAACAAAAACTTAAATATATATAGTTTTACAATGTTTCTTCAGGTATTTAAAATTTCTAAGAAATTGTTTATATCCAGGTTTAAATTTTATTTTGAATTGTAGAACCCACCACTTATATAAACTATGTAATTTCAAAGGTATGTTATAATTACCAAAAATACATGCGACTGTAGTTGAATTTTGAGAGATTTTTATCATCTCAGGGTATGATACTTTGATATTTTTTCCTGTTTTACTGAACATTTAACTTCAAAAGGCTCTATCATACACTTTGAAAGCTCTTTCTCTTTTTGTCTAAGATGTGCCTGTTGATTTTGGTTGTGCTAACTGAGATAATACAAACTGTGGCCTCTTTCTCTGTCTGTCTTTCTCTCACTCTATGTCCCTGTTTGTTAGTATTCATGTCCATGCACACACAGTCACACAGAGGCTTTTCAGCTGTTCCAAATGTAGCTGTGGGACATTTCAGGGAAGAAGACCATCAGCTAGTATCTTGGCAGAGTCCGGAGTTGCTGCTTTTCTGCTCATTTGAATTTCTGACCGCATGAAAGAGAGTATTACTGTGTATTTTTGTAAACAACGACTGAAAGTTAAACTTTCTATTGCTCTAAAGTTGTGACCAGTTATCATAAGTTATCATCATTTTTTGACTGTCGAGTTTGATAACCACAGTAGGTCTGAGAAATAACAATATTTTGTGAAGTACATATAAAATATTTCATAAATGGAACTGCCTTCATATCTGTGCAATTTCTATATAGATCAGAATAAAGAATCGAATAAAACTAGAAAAAAGAATCTAAAATAAAGAGGATTTATAGCAGTTATATACATGTGATATGATGTTTAACATCTAATTGACCTTATGAAATTATGATCAACCAATGCATAATCATTTCATCATGTTATGACGCTTTTTATAATTCATTTGAATTTGTTCCAAACAAAGAAACCAGAAAAATGCATGATAAAACATGGAAAAAGAGTTCTGTGACCTTCATACAAAGTTGAAATCTGTTCATCTAAACTAAAATCTGAGTTGTAATAAAAATCAACCCCTTAGAAGAAAACAGTGTCCAAAGTTAGAAGCATACACAATTGGCTAATTTCTGCAGTTATTGACAGTATTGTCAGTTTGGAATTGTATCTGTATTATGTAAAATGCTGTAGGCTTTTCAGCTTCTTTCATAGAGGAAAGGAATGGCATACTTTGACTTGGCCGGACGTGATTTTCCTCTAAAGCCATCTCCAGTGCGCGTGCACTAAGACTGCACTAGACAAGAGAAGAGCGTAGCGGGAGGCGCAGGTTACACAAACATTCAGCTCATCCTGAGCTCTCCAGAACGGAGGGATGTTTACCATGAAGCCATCAAAAGGAAACGGGGAATAAACCCATCAGCTGGAATATATTTTTTCATTATTGATTTGTTTTCTTTTTTTGTGTTTCGGGTTATTTTTTTCTAATTTGTATTTTTGATGTCGAGGACTAGAGAGCGTTCCAAACAAACATACTTTTATCTCACTTTATCTCTCCTCCACTTTTCGTTCCCTCCCGTTATATATCAAAAGCACCCCGCGTAAAGGACTGATGGACATGTGGTGGAAAGTGGGGCTCGTGCTAGTGATGTGCTCGGGTCTCACGAGCAGCGAAGCCCGAGAGGAACACCGGGATTCGTCTCCGCGCAGCATGATGCTCAGAGTGCCGGTGGAAACGTTGGACTTTGGCTTCGTGCCGTCTGTGGTGTACGAAACGCACGCATATTACGAACCGGGTCCCATCGGCGTTCTTTTCCACATGGTCCACACGTTTCTGTACGTGGTTCAACCCAACCCTTTCCCGAAAGGTGAGACGCACACTGGCTTTGAGAACGCGCAAAAGTTTTCCACATTCTTGCGCGTGTATTTGTGGGTCAGTTTTACATGGTAAACGTCCACATATTCTTACAGAAGTGTGTTGTAGACTTTAGATAAGATGAATATCGCAGGTGCATGCTTTAGTATCAGATAAAGGACTACTTACGGCATCAGATGACAAGCCGTTTTAACATTTATATATATTTTTTTTGGTAACATTATTACACTTAACATTATCACTAATTATACTTTATTTTAAGGTGTCCTTGTTACAGTGTAATTATACATTTAAGTACTGAGTAATATTAATTAACTACATGTACTTACTATATGGTTAGGGTTAGGATTAGAGTTTGGCTTAGGGTTACTTGCACGTAATTATGCATAAATAATTGTTATTATAATAGTACATGTAACATGTGTAACAAGGACACCTTAAAATAAAGTGTTACCGTAACATTTTAAGGTGTCCCTGTTACAGAGGAACCACACAAGTAGTGAGTAGGCTAATTTGTATAACAACATGTATTTACTACACACCAAAAATAACTGGTGTAGAAATAATTTTTGGTCAGAAATAGCTAGTAAAGTTTACAATTATTTAAGACGAAACACAAGTAACAAGTTGGATTAAATGTTAAATTTTGAAATAGAAAGAATAAAATAGTATTTTTGTAAAACATACTCCAGTAATATTTGTTTTATTTGCAACTTTTATAAATACGTTGCTTGTAATTGTGCATGATTTAATATAATAAGGACATGGAACACTTTAACAAGGACACTGTAAACGCAGTGTTGCCACTTTAAATGTTAATAGTGGCAAGTTTAATTAATTAACTAGTAATCTGTGTTGCTAAGTATGTTTTTAAATTTCACTTGTTATTTATTATATACTAGGCCCACTTATTGCAGTAGTGACTTAATATGTATTCAGTTACCATGATTAAAAATTACATTGCTTCTGGTAACAAATGGTTAATAATGACTAGTATTAACTTGTACATTTTATTTGATATTAGCGGATTTGTTGATAAGTAGATATGAGACACTAGTATACATCTCATTTGTTACCTTCAAGAAACGGTAAATGTGAAACTAATTGAACATATGTTCGCTACTGGAATAAGTACTAGTATCTAATAAGTATATGGGTAGGCACAACCAATGATCAATTATGAAAATTCAAAATTCACTATCAATTTTTACAGAAACATGTCAAAAAGAGTTTTTTATTTTTATTTTTATTTTTTCATTTTGTGATTTGGTTATACTGCACATCACACATACACAGTGTAGCACTTTCTTCCTGAATGGACCAGAATGCAATGGTTAGTGGCAGATTTGGTCAAGCCAGTCACAGTTAAGATAACTACAGTAATTTGCAGGAAGAGCAGAGAAGTGTGCAGTGAGAAAACATGATGCCATCTGTTTTGATGGATATGCAAAATCAGTGAAGCACAAATCTATGATTTACATAGACACATATTTTTAAACAATCTGCACCTCTGACGTAAAAAATCAATACTAGTTAGTTTTAAGGAATAAATATTAAAATGGCTTGCCATAAATAAATGAACTGCAATAATGTGATTTGATGTAATGTTGTGCCTGGATACACTCAAGGATCCACTTATGATTCATTCATCATTTATTTTCTGAACCTGCAGAAAGCATGGATATGTTGGAATGGAAATGATCACTATACACTGGATAAGACTGCACTGGTTTTGTTACTGTACTGTTTGTACTAACAGTAAAGTTCATTAATGTACAGATTTCCACGTATAATTCAAAAAGTGATGTTCAGTTTATTCAGTGAGGTAATGAGGAGTGCATAGAGACTGGAATTATGTGCAACATACTGTTGCATAGTATAACTGTTACATTATAGCGCATAGGTGAGACCAGTGCTAGCTGTTACACAAAGAATTTAGCACAAGTCACATTTATATTGGGGCAGTTTGCCTCATGTTAATATTTTTGTAAATATCACGAATGATAATTTTAAGTATTGTTTTGTGCTTTGCAATTCTTTTCTATATCTGTGTATCTGTGTATATAGTGTGACAATATGCCCCACCATGGCAATAAGCAATAATGGTGAAAATGTTTATATTTTATATGATGTCTTATATTTATCTATATTTTTAGACTTCATGGCATGTGCCTACACAGAAAGGAATTTCAAAAATAAACCTACCCCAAGAAACATTCACTACAGAAAAAACAAATGTGACAACTAGGTCTATTTAAGGTTAGGCTATTGGCAGGTGGATTTCTTTGTGAGGTCACCATGTTGAGCATAGAAGAGAGCTTGTGTGTGTGTATGTGTGTTTTTAGAGTAGAGTAGGATTGCATTGTTAAGTCCCTGCTGCCTAACCAATTAGCAGATCTGCTCTATGAGTCACCTGCCCAATCAGGTAAGCTGATAATCTCAGTGCCATATGCCCCAAAGGTACACGCAATGCAGTGCTCCTAACAAAACATACGGCCAAAAAAACAACCGTTTAGCAATATTTCTGACCTTAACCCACCAATTTTAAATGAAAAAATATCACAATGTAAGAAATGGGATGCCATTTTTAATCTGTAAATATGTGGGTGTTGATTTAGAGACAGACACACATCAAACACAAGCTACAAACAGATATGATTCCCTCTGCAATGTCTTTAGTACCACTAAATCATTCTTTGCAGATTTGTAACTCCTGATCTTATAGAAAGGTACTTCTGATGTGGAGATGAGGCTGGATTAC
>JAUZSZ010000075.1:1974595-1984793 GCA_034780575.1 Labeobarbus marequensis | reverse complement strand
TTGAATGGACACTAATGATGTCTCTTGAACTCTACAACAATGCAGCCAGAGAATGTTGTATTATTACTACAGGTACTTTTTACATTTTAAAATGAAAACTCTAGAGACTTATGGTTTATGCCCATCACATGCTCGCACTGCCGTTTTTTTAATTTTTTTATTTTAACTACAAAATGTTTTCATTCCCACTTTCATTTTTTTATTAATTTAATTCAACATTTAAAGTAATAAGGATAAAAGTATAAAAAAGGTAATTCAGAGTTTTTATCTCACAGTTCTTACTTTTTTCTCACAATTGCGAGTTTCAACTTTTCTACTCAGGAGTTAAAATCTTGCAATTTTGACTTTTTCCTTGAATTTATATCTTACAATCTTTTCTTAGAATAGCGAGTTTATAGGCCTGTCTCACAATTCTATAGAACAGTGAGATATAAATCCAGAAATTCAAGGAAAAAGTGAATTTAAAAAAATCAATAAAAATTGTGAGATAAAAGTCACAAGTACCTTTTTAATTTTTTTTTTCCAGTAATGGAAACAATCTCCAATCAAAGTTACTGATATTTATAACTAAATATATAATGTGTAATTTGTATCTGACCCATATATAAATTCCATGCTATGACATTTGGAGCTAATAAAGCTTTGTTATCTTCATTTGGGGGCTTTTCTTTTAGATTAATTGTGATTAAATGCGCTCCCCTCTTCTCCAGGCTATCTACTATGAGCTCGGCTTCATACTCCTGACAGTACTAGGGGTGATATTTGTGCTGTTCATGCCGATAGTGGGCCTGTGTTTCTGTGTGTGCCGCTGCTGTGAGAACTGTGGGGGTGAGATGCATCAGAGACAGAAGAAGAATGGCAACTGCCTACGAGGCTTCTACATGGCCACACTCATCGCTACCTCTGTCTTCCTCGCGTGAGTCTTCCTCATCTTCAAAGAGTGTTTGTGACCATTAATAACAGTTTATACATTCTACGCGCTTGTGAAAGTCAATTGTTATGCATGAAAGATATGACAAAGTTACTCATTTTAAATTTGTTCAAATTGGCAAATATGTGGTAATGAGATTATTGGTGGAGATTACTTATTATGTCCGACAAGCTATGCCACTGTCACGCCACACACCATGTTCTCATGCAGTGAATAATACATAAAACTGACAACGCGCCAGCAGACAAGACAGAGCAGATTGCTTTTTGTATGAAACAAAGTCTCAGCTTCCAAATTTTGTCATTTTTCAAGAAAAACAAAAAATACATTTTTGTAGCTCTTTTTTGTGGTTTTGTGGCTCTTTAATGTGTCGTGAAAGACCGCTGTAGCATCTCAGTTCAAGTGGCATGTGAACCAATCTTCTCTTCCTCTTTACTAGTTATAGCTTGAAATAAACATGAATGAACATCATAAAGTATTTTGTTTCAACCACGGAAAGATGTCAATACACACCATTTTTCAAGTTCAAGTCCACCGACATAATCTACTCTCCTGTCTGGTTTGTTTGTCAGACAAAAATGGCAGATTCAGCATTATGATTGGTCAGATTGCCTGTCAATCAATCTCTTTACAAAGGGACAATTGGACAGCCTTGTCAGTGGAGTAGTATTGATAATGGATTATTTTGTAAAACATTATAGTAAAAAAAAAAGTATGTTTAAATTCAGCAATTTTTGTGCATTTCATATGCTATAATTAAATACTAGGTATGAGTGTTAGTACATCATCATTTGACATGACTTTTTGCATACTTTGTAGCAGAAAAGTACACATATTTGAATGCAGGGTGAGCCATGTGGCATTTACAGCTCAGATGTTTGGTTCAAAGGAACAAAGATGGCAGATTTGAAAAAAAAAAAAATGCTAACTGACAGCCTTCTCCAGTTATTGTAGACCTCCTTGGAGACTGTAGTACAGTATTTACATTACATTTACATTTACATTTAGTCATTTAGCAGACACTTTTATCCAAAGCTACTTACAAATGAGGACAATAGAAGCAGTCGGCACCAACAAAAGAGCAATAATATGTAAGGATTTTTTATAATAAATAAAAAGAAAACAAGTAGATAGAATAGAAAAAAAATAGAGATCACTAATGATAGAGAGTATTTTTTTTAAACAAATAAAAAGAAAACAAGTATTTAACAAAGAAACAGAATAGAGAGTGCAGGTGTTAGAGGATTGTTTTTATAAATAAAAAGAAAACAAGTAGACAAAATAGAAATAGAATAGAGAGTGCTAGTGTTAGAGGGTCAAGTGTAGATGGAAGAGATGTGTTTTTAGCCATTTGAAGATGGCTAAGGACTCAGCTGCTCGAACTTCTGTAACTTATATAACATTATATATAATTAATATAATATACAATATAATTATATATCCGTTTTCATAGAATTTGTCAAACTGGAAGTTCCACCTTACAGCCAGTCACCTGTTTGTTTACTCTAGAACATACATGTGCATTAGCTAGACAAGCCTGATATTAAGAATATTAGGAAGCACATTTTATGATATCATTGTTGTCAGATTTTATTCCTGATTTGAAATGTTATTTAATCTTTTTTTTTTTTACATTTCTGATTCAAACTGTGTTATTGAAATACATTTTAAGTGACACATACTATCATTGATCAAGTACAGTATGTTATGCATTGTAAAGAATACTTAAAAATATTTCAGAAAATATGCATATCAGTAAATAAATGTGTTGCTGTGCGTGGGCCAGTTTGCGTGCAAATGCGAACAGTGATTCTAGTTAAAGTCCATTAGATTTATTTAGGTATAGAAATAGAAAAGTGGTCTCAGGTACACTGAACAACCATCATCCTATCACAGCACACTCTCTCTCTCTCTATTTTGTATGATAAACACAGGCTGTGCTACTCCACACTAATCTAACCTAGTCCAGGCTAGTTACTGGGTCTGGTTTCTGTTTTCTGTCACATTTGGATAATTTTTAATTGTTAACTGATACTGAAATTTAAGGAGATAAGCGATAATGATTCGAAAAAATAAGAGACATTTTGTGCACATACTCAATCGGTTGGTGTGCACCATTGCTAGAGAGTGTAATGAACACACCTGCAGTGGGCTAGAATGACACACACAGACACATTCACACATAGCCCTGAGTCTGTCCAGAGAGAAAGTCCCCTATTTATTTCTGTCCCCCTTCCCCCTCCTTCCTTCTGCCTCTCTTTTTCTTTTCTGTTTTCTTTCTGTGACAATGAGCGTTTGTGAGGCATAGACTGTACTGTGAGTGTATGTGTATGTGTGTGTGTGCCTTGATGGACTTTCAATGACTTACTGAGAGGTTTGCAGTAATTGTGCAGGATGAGGCCTGGGAGCAGAGAACATGACTGTGCAAATCTGCTCTGTTTCTTTCTTTCTTTCTTCACTCTTTTCTTTTTCTCTCTCTCTATGGCTTCCTTTGTTGAATCACATTTCCCCTTTATTAATTTTTTTTATTTATTTTTTTTTTTACTGAGAAAGAAAGAAGGAGTGAGAGAGACAGTGAAAGAGGAAACAGGAGAGTGGGGGAACGGGGAAGGAGGTTTGTCTGGCAATAATCTGTAATCAGATGCCACAATTTAATATGTATCTGCACTACTCAATTAGTGAAGTTTTAGCTCTAGTTTGGGGATATGTGAGCACCACTGTATGTGTGTGAATTCATTTACTGATTCACCTAATTTTGAGTTCAATATTACATTTTAAGATGCATCTTTTTTTATGCATATTTACATATTATATAGTGTAATACATTTTTATTACACTATCATTCACTAGAGTTTACTGTTTTTGAAGTCTCTTATGCTCACCAAGACATTTTTGCTGATTCTTTGAAGAATAGCTAATTTTTTTTGTAACAATGTAAATATCTGTCATTTTTTAATCAATTTTATGCATCCTTGCTGAATAAAATAATTAATTTATGAAAAAAAACTTTCTGACCTTGAACAGTAGTAAATTTAAATATTTTATAATTACAAAAATACTTGTATCATACTTGTAAACATTCAAATTAATTAAATAATTTCTTTAAATTATTTGTATATTTTTATACATTAATACATTTATTATATAATACTGATTAAGAAAATTTGGGAACAGTACCTTGCTCTACTGCTCTGTCACCAGAGAGGTCTATATTGGAGAAGGCTTTCCCATTCATAGCAATGCTGTTGTGTTGCTAGGACCCTGCAGGACCCTGTATCTGAAATCGTATGTTTGAAATCTGCCATCACTGTTCCAAGTTTTGTTGAACCAGTCACCTGAGCTGTAAGTGTCACAAGACTAACTAAGGAAATGTTTATGTGAAAACTTTTGAATGATGAGAAAAATGCCATTTGAGTTCAGATGGTGCAGTTTCTATCAGGGGCTAACAAGACCAAGCTAACTGTACCCTAAACTTTAACCCTTGAATCACATCACTCAAACCGTTAGGCTGTTCTTAGCACAACAACAGTACTACACTGTGGCCGTCTGATATTACTGCATGTCACTGACAGCAATGTATAAAAAAAGGCATATCTGAATTATGAATATATCTACTGTATATTGAAATCCCTCCCTAAGAGTGTGTAGTATTATAAATATATAATCGTGCACTGGCTTTATTGGTAATAGATATGACCAGACTGTCTAATGTACTATTATTTTAAAATCTACAGTTTCACCATCATAACAGACTGTCATGACAATACTTGTAAGCACATTATTTCACATGATTTAGGTGTGTGTATTGCTTTGTTTACAGAGTGGGAGTGACGGTCGCCTACACAGCAAATCAGAACATCACAAATCAGATCAAGAGCACAAGACGCTTTGTCAGCAGTAACATAAGAGACCTGAAATCTTTTGCCAACTACACACCAGCGGTAAGTCATAAACAGGTTCAGATGGTAGAGTAAAAGTGTTAAAATGAGTAAATAAAGCTTAAATGAAGTATTACACTGACTGTTATTGTTAGTTGAAAAGCTAATCATATGAACTAAGAGTTCAAATTTGCAGATTCTGTAGGTTTAGTTTTTTTTATGGGCCTGGAGACACACACAAACATATTTTCACACACTAAAGCTAAAACTGTTAATCTTTTTTTTCTTTTTCTTTTATTTTACAGCAAATAGACTACCTCTCTGCACAGTACACAACAGCCAAGAACAAAGTATTATCAGACTTAGACAGTAAGTATTCTGTTTTTCTTCCTCTGTTGTGTATCAATGTGAACATTCACAAACATTTCACAGGAATTTTGTAATGTTTTTGAAATATAGTAAAACAGTAATATTGTCAAATTGGATCACAATTGAAAATAACTGTTTTTAAAATTGAATTTATTGCACTGATTCCAGTGAGTCGTTTTAATACGTCGGTTCGCTCAAGAAACATTTCTTATTATTATCATTGTTGACAGTTGCGTAATGTTATCAGTGTTGCTGCCTAATAATTTTTGTGGAAACTGTGATACATTTTTTCAGGATTCTTTGATGAACAGAAACTTCAAAAGAACAGAAAACTTTTGTAACAATTTCAATGTCTTCCCTGTCACTTTTGATCAGTTTAATGCATTCTCACTGAATAAAACAAAATGTTACTGACCTCAAACTTTTGAATGTCATTGTACTGTATGTTGGAGCTGTGTTTACAAATGTGTTAATTCATTATCATTTTGGTTTATCAGATATTGGGACTCTGCTGGGAGGACAAATTCATAATCAGCTGGGGAGAGAAGTGGTGCCTGCTTTAGACAATGCTCTTCGCATGACAGCAGGTGCAAAACCAACAAATACACACACTTCACTAAACTGGTCTTACTTTATAACATGTGGCATTTTAGTGCAATCCTGAATAACCAGAATACAAAAATAGAAGTTTAAAATAAGAAATTCAAATTGTGAGATATACTGTAAAGTACGAGAAGTAAAAACGGATATAAAGATTTATAGTCACATTTTGAGGTATATAGTCACAATTAAAGTCATAACGGTGAGACAGGATTGGATTTCCATTTATTTCAGCTTATTTAAGGAGTAATTTGAAGTTAATTACTTACAATAACTAATTTACTAAACTGTAAGAATTGAGTTCTTATTCATGCATATAGGGTTTCTTAATTTAATCTAATCAAACTGAAATTAAACTGCAATGACAGACCTTAAATGTCACACCCTAACTGATAACCTTCATAGTTTTTCAGTGTCCTGCTCACACATGTGCACATTGTAGAAGTACTATAAGTACTGCAAAAGAGATTTGGACCAGAAGGTAGCAAATGACAAAAAGAAAACAAATTTAAAGACACTTTAAGGACAAGTAAAAATAACATTACCTAAAAACAATCCAAAAATACTTAATAGAAATGATATATTAAATAGAAATTAACTAAATAAATAAAATAAAATACTGAACCCATGACCTTGATGTTGCTACTACCATGCTCTTCTGTTTGAGCAAACACACATTCACAGTGATATTGTTCCTGTTAATTTGTTCCTTTCTGTTTCTGTTGCTTGTGATTTTGGATAAAAGTTAAAGTGGAGGGTGCTATTAAAGGTAAAAGTCAGTGGTTTCACCCACATGTTTTGTGAACATAGAAATTGTGGTTGTTGTGCCATCCTGTTGTTGTTTTAAGTATTGTTGTGTATCTTTATGCACATTGCTGCCATATTTTTTGAATTTCATCACATTTTGTTTGATGATGAAATGAGAACCTAAATAGCTAAAGAAAATTCTAAATAAAAGAAAAACACTCATTTATATATAAAATGGCATATACATAAATATGTTCTGTGATCAGTTGTGTATTTGCATTAGTGTAATCCCTCCCAACGGTTCCTTATGATTTGCATGTGAGCGTGTGATAATGAAGGTGTTCTGTGTGTGTGTACAGCCATGCGGGAGGCCAAAGAGGCATTAGAGAGTGTGACCACATCACTGGAGATCCTGCAGGAAGGGACAGGCAGGCTCCAGAACTCTCTTCAGTCTGAACGTGCGTTTCTCTCAAACACACTCAACGACCTGGCCTGCTCTAATGGAGATGTAACACACACCTGCAACACCATCCGTGGAACACTCAGCCAGCTCGCTCTTAGCGCAAACTTTCATGGGGTAACACTCACACAAATACACACACAACCCATACATGTGTGTGTATCAGGGTATATAGAAAACTGTCAATTATTTGAGAGTACTTTAATGTGAAATATTTATTGTTATTCTGTCTAACTTTTATGTTTTGGGAGGAGCACTGTCATTCTAGACATTTGATAGGACAAAAATCTGTGTAGTGCAGGATGAGTCATTAATATTTTTGTTTCATATTACTGGAAGAGAAACAGTACATTTTAGATAGGCTAAAGGTTTAATGTGCTAGCATATAGATTGTTTTAAACCTAACAGATATGGAGCTAAACGGGATGGTTACGAACCTGAATTGTGTGGGAGAGCAATATATTGGTCTGTGTGGTTTAATTGTGACTCCTGTGTCATTCAACAGTTGCCTGATGTTGAGGCGCCTTTGGCCAATCTGGATGCTGTGCTTAAAACAGACCTCAGCAATATTATACAGAAGGTCAGATGGGTCTATCTTTATCCTGCACCCACTATAAGTCATAGTAATGTACTGTGACAGTTTTTCACCACCTTTTCTTTTTGTTCATCTCTTTAGGGTTACTCTTCCTTTAATGACACACCAAGGTTTGTCAGGGAACAGACGAAAGGAATTGTGTCGGGTGAGGGTGTTGTCTTTATTCATCTGTCTAGCTCTGTCTCAAAACCTGTTGTGCTGCTTTGCTGTCTACATAGGAAATGTTGCCTATGATGCCTTAATGTGCTGCATTCATAAACCCATTGCAACAGAGCATCTGTTGGTACTATTATTAGGCCTACATCTTTCTCTGTTCTCTTTCTCCATGTCAACCTCATTTATTCTCTGTAACTAAAGAAAACAGAAAAACACTGAATATTATTCTGCTGTTGTTCTTATATCTGTCCCTGTGCATGCGGGGACCCATCTGTCTCTCTTTAAAAATAAAGCTCTACCCAGTAAGTCCTAAAGTACTATGTACAATATTAATCCTTACAGAGATGTTTTAGTGCCAGATGGAAATATCCCTCCATATTCATAAACACATATTCACTTCGTCTTTCTCTGCCTGTTGAAGAAGTGAAAGGGCTGCTGGATAAGTCTGGTGGAGAGATAATTGGATTCACAAATATGTTCCCGATAGAACCAGCGCTTGAGAACTTCACAAAGTTCCTGACGGAGAGCCAGAAGAACATTGAAGCATACTATCCACAGATTGACCAGCTGGACTTCTACAGGTACTTCTTCTATATTTACGGGAGTGACAACCACATGCTGCAAGAGAATTAGAAAATTCTAGTCGCGACAAATAAATTTACATTAAATGTTAATAATGTGTGCAGAACCAAACGGAACTGGTTGTTAATACACTACCATCCCTAGTAAAAAATAAATATACTAAAATGTATTTGAAATACATTTATTTAATGCTAAGTATAACTACAAATGCATTTACATATTTATGTACTTAATAAAATACCCTGCAACTGTACTTTTGGTATACTAAACTGGTATATTTAAAAGCTGCTAAATTGGAACAACTAATTTTGTACTTAATGCACTTTAATTGTGTGGAAGTAGTGATGAAGTCTAACTAAATATATACTTAAGTATATTTTATTCTAAAGTGGAACTATTGCAAGAATACTTTAGGTACACTTTAAATATCTTGCATTTAAAGACTGATATTATTCAAAGATCATACAATACTCATCAATTGTGACAATAAACCACAGTTTAGGCTTAATATTAAGAAATGTACATTGTGCACAAGTAGTACTCCAAATAAAGTTTAATTATAATTTTTATATCAGTAAGTCTCAAATTATATGTTAATAGATTTGAACTATACTTAGTATGAAATAAATATATTTTAAATATACTTCTTTTTTTTGCTAGGGATTCAAATGAATTTTTTCATGTTTTTGAAAAAAAAAAAAAGTGATATGCTCACCCAGGCTACATTTATTTGATCAAAAACACAGTAAAAAACAGTGATATTGTGAAATATTCTAACATGCATAAATATGCTGATCTGGTGCTCAAGCAACATTTCTTATTATTATCAATGCTGAAAATAAATGTGCTGCTTAATATTTTGGTGAAAACTGTGATACATTTTTATTTTCGGGACACTTTGATGTATTTACTTGAAATAGAAATCTTTTGTAATATTATACATGTCTGTACTGTCACTTTTGATCAATTTAATGCATCCTAATAAATATAATTATTACTTTCTGTAAAAAAAAAATCTCACAACAAACTAAATATTTGTGGACAAATACAGTGTACACTCTCACTTTCTCACTTTCAATCTCGGTGTTTGGGTCTTTAGATGGATAGGGTGTGTGGTGATTTGCTGTATGGTTGTATTGGTTCTGGCCTTTAATTTCCTGGGTCTGCTGTGTGGATCATGTGGCTATGATAAAAATGCCACACCAACGACACGTGGCTGTCTTTCCAACACCGGAGGAAACCTACTGATGGCGTGAGTAACCATAACACACCAAAACAACATATACTATATACGATAACAACACCTTGCCACAAAGTGCTTATAAAAATATATTAGATGATGTTAGATACTAACATTCTTTTGCATTTTTTTGTTTTTCTTGGTGATCAGTTCTGTTGGCTTCAGCTTCATCTTCTCCTGGGTGCTCATGGGAGTTGTCGTTACCACATTTGTTGTTGGGGGAAACATAGAGAAGCTTGTGTGTGAGCCACTGGCTAACAGACAGATTTTTAAGGTACTGGTTCACTACTCTATAACAATAAACAACAGTTGAACAATTTGATTTTGTGTTTAATAATAGATAATATTGTATATGTACACAAAAAAAATAAAACTCTACGGAAGAAAATCAACTCTCTTGGGTCACATCTTGCTCACACAGATGTTGATTGATTTTGAAAGGGAGAAGAGAAGCAGACCAGTATATTCTTAACTCACACACAACACTGGAGTCCTTGTATTTATGTTAAACTGTGGTTAAGCTTGGGGAGTGTGTGTGTGTGTGTGTACCTGGTATTAATCATGTTATGGGGACCAAATGTCCCCACAAGTATAGTAATACCAGTAAATTTTGACCTTGTGGGGACATTTTTTTGGTCCC
>JAUZSZ010000075.1:1787508-1798895 GCA_034780575.1 Labeobarbus marequensis | reverse complement strand
AGCAATGATCAAGAGAAATGCGAGGCACCTGAGCTAAATTTCAAGTTTTGTTGCAAAGGGTCTGAATACTTACGCAATCTATACGGCGTATAGATTAATGAGAAAGAAAAAAAAAATTATTTAAACAATTGCAGTATCAGGCTGCAACATAAAAAAATTGAAAAAATTTAAGGGGGTCTGAATACTTTCCGTTCCCACTGTATATATATGGAAATGAACACTGAAAACATTTTTACTTCTTTTATTCAGCAAGGATGCATTAAATTAATAAAAAGTAACAGTAATGACTTTTACATTGTTACAAAAAAAGAACAGTTTGAATTGTTTGAAATTTCTGTTCATCAAAGAATCCTGCATAAAGTTTTTTTTTTTTTTTTACAAAAATATTAAGTTTGCAACATTGACAATAATAATGAAAATAATAAGAAATGCTTATGAGCACTAAATCAGCATATTATAATGATTTCTGGAGATGAATACTGGACGTCTGCTGAAAATTCAGCTTTGCCTTCACATGAATAAATTACATTTTGAAATATATTAAAATGGAAAACCGTTTTCTTTAAAATTCTAAACATGTTTCACGGTTTTGATCAAATAAGTACAGCTTGAGTGAGCATAAAAACCTCTTCCAAAAAAAATGTGAAAATCGTACCAAAACCCAATAATAAAAAATAGATAAACTTATCTCTGTTCTCATATATATTTCACAGTATGACTTTATATCTCACAATTGCAACTTTATTATTATATAGTTATTTATAAGCTTCAATTTAAAAGTTTGAAATGTACATGCATGACACGTTCATTAAAAATAAGTAGAAACACGGTGTTCATTCACTGACCTTTAAACATTGCTTACATAATCCAAGTGTTCTGCATCAAGACATACTTATCCTATGACTAATCATTGTTACATCAGTAAATATCCTGAGTGGATTAACAATAATTATAAATGAACTGTTAGACCGGTGCCTGTTGTTGTTAAAAAAATCCCAGATGTTCAAATCTGTCATCATAAATACTTCTATGTTCTTTTATAGTCCATTGCTAAAGCATTTTGAGTGTGAACATCTTGCACCAACATCAGTGTGAGCTGGTAAGAGGCCATATGTGAGCGTCCTGGTGTGGCAGGAGCAGAGTGTGTGTCTTTAATGCAGCCACACCGCTGCGCTCTGTGCCTTTGCAGCAACTGGAGCAGAAAATCGTCTCATCACGCAGTGCAGATTACATGTCTCTCCACAGATTGTATATGTATGAGCAACGCACATTCTGTTTGTTTACTCATTTATTTATGTTTGTACAGTTCATGTTGTTCATTGTCGCCTGTCTAAAGTGATGTACAATACAGTAGAGTAACAATCTAAATCTAAAGGATGTGATGATGGAGAGGTCCTTTCAGTCACCCTCCAGTTGAACTAACAACATTTGTATTAGCACCAGTTTATATAATTACTGAAACTACTTAAAAGCTACTAATCATTCACTAATCACTTTATTGAAACACAAACTGCATTTCAAGCCTATACTTAATGGCCAGTTTTGTGCAAATTCCAAAATGTAATTATTTTAGAAGTTTCTAGGCCTACTGCAAAATGTAAGAATTGGCTCCCTTTCAGTTCATGAATGGAATTTGAATTCAACTGGCCATGTCCCGCAGCAGGGTCTGTCTTGTTTCTGTAATTCAGTTTCCAAAGAAGTCATCCTGACACTGCTCCACAGGATGTTTGAGATGTGTCTTTTTTGCATGGTTTTGTATTTGAGACTTTTGTTTTTTAGTGTTCTTTTGTGCCTTCCTGTTTTCTGTCACTTTTTCATTGTTTTCACATGTCTTGTTATGCCCTTTTACCCTTGCTTGAGTATCCGTCTTATTTTTAATGTAAGAGCGATTGCAGCCATTGTAACTTGCAAACTGGTATTTGTTCTAATATGATTTTAATTCATTTTCATAATTATAAACACTCTTTTTGTAACACAAATAGTTTTACCGTTTACAATGTTATTCTTCTAGTTATTTACTAGTGGCTAATAAAATGGAATGTCATTCACAGAAAATAACTTACCATGTTGCAAAATAATAACGAATAATGTTCCCTTTGTTCTTTTTCAGGTCTTATGTAATTGTATGTAAAGATTTTAATTACTGTTTTTGTAATATGTCATTTTAAATCTTCCTATTAATTAGGAAGACTGAAAACAAAAATTCTATTTAAAAGTTAATTGGCTTGAAACAGATATCTTTTCGTCCACATTGTGATATATTTCAGAGTGAAGTGGCTTCTTGAATGAGAAAAAAAAAATGTAGGGTGAGACTTGATTTTGTCCACTGGGAATTGATTGGATTATTACTGTTTGTTAATTGCTGTAGTCATTTTATATAATTGTTATTATATAAAAGAGTTGCTGGTGGGGAAGGATTGAAACTAGCGGCAGTATACACGTCATTAGGGAAGAAATGTTGTTGTGAGGAGGCAGGCTCATTAATGTTTTTAATTAAGGATTGTGAGTGCACTTAATATATATTAATGATGATGTGCATGAATAAATCATTTATAACAGACACTGAAACATTTTATAAAATAAGAATTGTTGCTCCAACTTGTCTCAACACACCTGCCTGGAAGTTTCAAGTATACCTAGCAGACCTTGATTAGCTGCTTCAAGTGTGTTTGATTAGGGTTGGAGCTAAATTCTGCAGGACACTGGCCCTCCAGGACTGAGTCTGATGACCTTATGATGATCTTAACATTTTTGTTTGAAGACTGATATTCTGTTACTAGGCTGAATTGGAATGAAAAGAAGAGAAATTCACTGAATTGTAATGCAAAGACATTTGGGCAAAAAAATTTGTTCACTCAGCAGTGCTATTTGCAACGCCTCCAGGCTGCTATTTCGGGCATCCAAAAACAAGTCCTATCTACTTGGAGAATGGGGAAATCCTGAAATCTCAAAAATGGCTTGCCATACTATGTTTAAATAACGTATTTCAAATCATCAGCAGAATCTAACATGAACTGTCCAATAAATGGTATTTATGCCAAAATGGCATTAAAAAAACTTATATTTCAAGTTGGACCAGTCAGTGCCCATTGAGTGCACACTGTAAAAAAAAAAAAAACACTGTAAAATTTACGGTAAAAAACAGCTGTGGTGGTTTTAACTTAAATTTACATTTAAATACCATAATTTCATTAATTTCACATGATATAATGTTATTATACCAACCTACTGAAGTGCTGAAATCTGTTTTGTACCTTTGCAATACACTGATAACCACAAAAGCAGGTGGTGATGAGAAAGTCACAGAATGAACCAAAGTCCGTCACAAACAGCTTTTAAATGTTAACATATATGGAAGATGCTCAGTGTCATTCACACAAACACTACATCATGGTAACACACATGAAATTGAAATAATGCAAGAAACATTAATTTAACAACAATAGATGTAACATACAACCCTAATGTACAAAACTGATAAGAAAAAAAACTAAGAATTAGTTATTTCAACAAAAAATACCATCACATTTTAAATGTAACGGGGAAATCTGGGAATGTCAATTTACGGTTATTCACTGTAAATTATACATTCTTTTTTGACTTCCAGAAATGGTGTACTACCGGAAAATTTTCATGTAATGTCCAATACAGTTTTTCACCGTATACAGTAGGGGAACTTACCGTTAAACATTTAACAGGTTTTTATTGTAGCATTTTTACAGTCTTTTACCGTTAAATTCACAGCCATTTTTTACAGTGCACCGTATTAGCACCTGAGTACCTTCATCGGTTGTAACGAGTGGTTATTTGAGTTACAGTTGTCATTCTATCACGCTTGAATCAGTTTGGCCATTCTCCTCTGACCTCTGGCATCAACAGTGCAGATTACCTAATGGAAAATTGCTACAATTTTGTACATGGAAATATTCTCTTAATTTAATTCTTTTGACATTGTGTCTGTAGAAAAAAAAAACATTGTCAGGCATTGCCAAATGTCTAATAATTACATCCTATGCATGGTGTCCAAGTGCCCAAATTTGCTATGGATGATGTCCAAATCTTGTCCAAATGTTGCATCCAGATTGTTCTCCTAAGCTGCAGTCTCATCCTGCATCCAGTACTTAGATTTTGCCCTTAACCTCACATTAGATGTTCTTGCTTTCTCATCCTCCCTATTCTCAGCAGTTGTGCTGGATAAAAGTAAGCTTACAACAATCACTAACTCTTACATAACCTCCTATCAAAGCTCAGTTGTGTCAAGAAAGTTGACCTTTTAGATTTAATTCTATGTTTATGAATCATCTAAAGAGCATGAATAATGTTTCCAATGAAAACAGTAAAGCATCAGCTTAAGACAGCAATCTAAAAGACTTATATTGTTTCTGCACACTCCGATTGAACAGAACCTTCTAGAAATGCCAGCATGATACCTACAAGAGTTAATGCATCCCTTGCCAGAATCCACATCCCTTCATCCTCCAGTACACACACACACACTGTGCCCAGGTCTCCTTGGAGGGATTTCTTTCCTTTCCACCTGCCTTTATATGAACACAATCACAGCTGGCTAAGCAGTAAAGCACCAGCTGTATGAACAGAAAACACACAAACTTAAATTCTGCCCAGTGCTCTAGGTATTTAAAACATTTGCTCTCAAAGAATAAACTTTTTAGCGGTTTGGATGTTAAAATGCTTTGTCTTTTAATACATCTTTATAAAAAGTCTACATTTCTGCAGTAGGATTGCATCAAGACCAAAGTACTAGTTCTCCCCAAAATTAAAGCTTTGTCCATGGGGTCCAAAACACTGACTTTCATTAGCCTTGTTTCCAGGTCAAAAGAGCATGCTGCTAATTTCCCATATTTTCATATCAGGCTACCAGTTAACCTCAACATTTTAAACCATTTTTAGATGAAATCTGACTTTCAGACACCAGCAAGCCTTTGAAATAACTTCCGGCTCGCACTGGCCTGTCAGTGGAAAAGCAACTATTGAATGGACTAAAATGATGACAGAATATGTAGCATATGTACATGCATGTACATGCATGCACACACTCAGTCCGTGAAATCTAATGCTGTATGACAGATATTCTCGCATCAGTTCTCCTGACCCCCACTTCTCATCAACTTCTCTCCATCATTAGCCACTTGAGTTCTTATTGACAATTTCAACAGACATTTCATAAATTAGTAATAAATGTGTTGATGTGTATATATGTGTTAATCTGCTGCTCTTGCTTTGCTGGTCTCTCTCTTTCCCATTTAATTTTGTTGTATAAGCTCATGTGAGGATGGACTGTGGTGAAGACAACTGTCTGCTGCCCTGCAGGTCGAGTTTATGAGAATCGACTGCAGCCTTGATAATTATATGTTTAATTAACTGTGCAGAAATTAGGGAATATGGTGAGCTGTGCGTTAACTAAAATTGTCTCTCTTTCTCGCTCTCTCTCTTTCTCTCTCTTTTTGTATTTTTTTTTTTTGTTTGTTTTTGAGAAAGCATCATTAGGCTTGGAACAAGAAACTCATATGTAATAATAGAGAGTTTAAGTGATAATTCACCCAGACATGAATATTCTGCAATAATTTATCAAATGTTATGTTATTTCAAAATAGTATGGCTTTCTTCTGTGAAACAGAGAAGGAGATATTTTGAAGAATCTAATTACAATTCCAGTGACTGAGCTTTCAAACTTCAAAAGTGACTCAAATGTAATATAAAACTGGTGCAAACAACTTTTGTGCTGTATTCCAAGTCTTCTGAAGTTGTATAATATAGTTTTATGTTAAAAACAGACCGAAATTGAAGTCATTCAATCATTTACTAAAAATCTTGATATCAGCTGTCTATGGTGCATTCATTACAAAGTTCTTGAGCAACGTAGTGATGTCAGATTTGTGACTAAATCATTATTTTGAGATTTCAAAGGAATCTTCTGAGATTCTTCTTGCTAGTAATTTTCTGCCAGGACATTATCTGTTAAGTTTACAGACATTTCCTTTAACCTGGTGTAATTCAAAAAATGGGTAAAACAAACAAACAAACAAAAATCAATGTGGAAACCTTCAAATTAACAGTACATTTTGCCCTATTTTTACAGACTTTTCATAGAGTGTAGAGGTGAACATTATGAGTGAATAATGACTTAAATTTCAGTCACACATAGGTATAATAACACGTAAGTATAAAGAACAATTGGAATTCAGCATAGTAGGTCATTTGGACCACTTTAATGATTCTTTTATGATGCTTTTGCATCCATTTTGAAGCTTTAATGCTCTAGCTCCCATTAATAATATTTATTCATCAGTACATTCATCTAGGTTTCTTCTTTTGTTTTGCACAGAACAAAGAAACAGGGCTGGGAAGATATCCATAAATGTTTGATTGACTGACTGATTGATTGATTTGTTTTGGATAAACAAGTCCATTAAATCATTATGTCATTATCCTACAAATAACTACACATACTTTTGCCATTACAGATTTGTAGCTAGTGTTCTGTTCATCTCCATATACTTTCTCTTTGTCCTCCACCTAAATGCATGCTGAATTTCCATCAACCATGTGTCAGTATTGACCGGAAGAAATGAACTGTTAAGTGTTGTCTCAGCTAGAGCTCTGGCCAATCTCTCTGCCTTATTCAGTCTCTGTTGGTGAAAGCAACAGTCTTTTGTTTTGCATAAATATTTTAAACCGACTGAAGCTGGGTGCAAACAAAGCTCCCTCCCTCTCTCTTCTGTCATTTAGTTAAGTTCAGTGTGTTTTGACAGGATAAATGATACCTGTCAAAATGATACCTGTTGTGGTTAAACAAAGAAATAACAGATTTATAGACGAATGGGAGTAGCTGAACTTCTGCTGTATATTGTTCTGTCCGTGAACATGAAGATGAGCTTGGCAGAGTGTGTTGGAGAGATCAGGAGCTGGATTGCTGTTTGATGAGCTTTTCATGCTTAATTAGACTCACATTTCACACATCAAATTTCAGAACCTCCTTTTCTTAGTGGGTTGATGCTGACGCCTGTTTTTGTTTGCCATTGCCCGTTAGAATGAGACTCCCTAGTGGCCCAGCAGGGAAACACATGTAAACCTGCTTGCTCTCACACACGCATGCATGCTGTATAAAGGTGTAAGTGTGTAACAAGACCCCTGCTGGTCTCTGTTGATCTGTTCTGTGGAGAGTCTTAATTAGTAATGGGAGATTTACCCAGCATGCTTCTTTAAACACATGTCTCTTTGGCCTCTCTTCTTTCTTGCAGTCTCACTCTCCTTTATTTTCTTTTTTCTCATGTTGCCCTGTGCTTGTTATGGAAGCCCATTTCCACCACAGGATAAAAAAAGAAAAAGAAAAAAGATAATAGCAACTTTTTTTTTTTATCTCAAAATACGCATTTCTGAGTTTTTTTCCCCCCCTCAGAATCATAAGAAAAAAAAGTAAGGATTGTGAGATAAAAAAGCTGCATTACGAGATTTAAACAGAGTTCTGAGAAGAATTGTCAGAATTGGAAGATATAACCACAGAATTGAAAACAAAAAGGTATATCTTGGAATTCTGACTTGCAAGAAAAATGTCTTGTGAGATAAAGATTTACAATTATCTTTTTAATTTTTTATTTCGTGGCTAAAATAAGCTTTCACAATTTGCCTTTCTTCATGTATAGATTATAGCATTCTAAAGTATAGTACAGTTGCCTATTTTACCTTTGGAAAACATATTTTCTCTTGTACACATTTACTGACTGTGAATTTATATTTATCAACATTTTTTTTACCATGATCATTTTATACCTTGATTATTTTATTAAACAGTTGAGGTGCCTAGTGTTAGCATGCTATCTTGTTTTCATATCTTTGACCAGCTGGCAGGCTAATCTCTTATTTCATTACACGCATATTAAGTGTTTGGCCGTGTCTTTTATTTATTTTTCAGGCAGACCATGTTAATGATAATACAAATCCTGACTGGGCCCCGTTTATAAAGTTAGGAGTGGTAAACACTCCTAGGTATCAGTAAATGAAAGAAGCGCTTTAAAAAATATTACATAAAATCTGGCTTTTTCTATCCCAGCATATTTTCAAAGTTGTGGATGAACATCACATGCCTTCCATTTGCAGCACTAGCACATGCACACTCTGTCAGTACTCTGCATATTTTAATACGTGTAGGGTTTTTCTAATTATGAGCATGATCACATTAACATAATCACAGTATTCTGTTTGCACTAGCTTCAAGTACTGCCTCAATCGCATTATGAGGGAAAATGTAAACTTGATGGCAGAATATAAAATAAAGAATTATTTTTAAAGAAGTGCCGTAATTTTTTGTCATTTACTTTTGATATTTTTAATCAGATATTATTATTATACTCATACTCCTTTTGTGCAAACTGGCTAAATAATAATTTACTGTAATGAACTGAGTTTACTGAATACAACATGGTGAGTAAAGTAGTATACAGATAATTACAGACCCAATTATATCATATACTCAATACTACAGTTTACAGTAAATGTATAATGAAGGCATATTTTCAGCATTCCAAATACAAAAGATCAAGGCATGGTGAAGATATAAAGGAATAAAGGAAATAACATTGGTCTTAGTACAGAGCCTTGTTGTATCCACAATGGGGTGACCAGAGGGGTACAATGAAAAGTCTATAAAATATAAATAATATAAACCTAAAATTTTTGCAAATAGTATAGTTAATTTACAATAATTTTGAATTTATTTAGAAAAAAGAAAGAAAGAAAAATGTATGTATATATGTGAAAGATGCACTTTGTAAAAAAATAATGATAAAAAACATTTTCCATTAAAGTTTGATTTAGAATAAGATTCACGAATGCAATTATAAACACAAGTTTGTGAATGCGAATAAGTGAGTTTTCTTGTTCAGTGCAAATACCTTTAATGTTCCCAGGACCTCTGTAGTCCCATTTAGCCACTTGCTAAAAAAACGCCATTTTCAAGCTTTAAAAATCACAATTAAGGACGTATTTTATGTCATAGAATAAAATGTGAAAATATGACAGTTATGACTGTTATGATATACTAGGCTAATACTAGTACAATTGAATTTTATTAATAATTTTATAAATTTATTTTCATTTGCAGCCTATTTCATGGTAATCATTTTTCATATTGCTTGGCCTGATTTTTGGGAATATTGAAGTGGTCGGTTTGAAGGACGGTTTTGATTACCTTTTTACGCTATACAGTTGTGTGTGTGAAGTCGCCACTTGATGTCTCTTTTAAACTCTGGCTCCTGAAGCAAAACCACGTCTTTAAAATCTAAATCTTCAAAAAAGGTATATTTTGGTCTTGAAGACGTTGGTTTTATCCCCTCCCCTTACGCTCTCGAGGGCTCTTTTCCCCCCTAACTTACTCCGCTGCAACTGCTCGGCGAATGAATGGCATCTTTCTCGACATCAAGTAAACGCAGACGGGGGAGCCAAATCTTCCTCTTGTCTTCGCCTCGGACGGAGCAGGCTGAAACCCCCACTCCGTTGATGATTAATTTATAACTTTATCACACAGCAGGTTGCAGTACATCTGATCGTTTTACGAAACGGCTCGGTGTCCGACCGTATGAATAAAAAAAGAGAATACCCTCTTTTGTCGATGGCAGAGGCTCACTGTTCAAACAGCATGAAATAATTCCACTGAATGAAAGAACTGGAGCCGGAAAGACAGCATGAAGTTACAAATCTCCGGTCTTTTGCTCGTAATGGCAGTAGCCTATGCAACGATAGAGGGTGAGTAACCTGCTGCATTTGAAACTGATCATCTTTAAGAGTTTTCTTGCATTTCTCCGTGTGTGGTTGTATATATCATTGCTCAGTTTTACTCATTACATCATCAGTTATTAAAATGATGCAAGTGCTTTCGGCTCCAGTAGCCTATATGTGACCTAAAATGTTAATTTAGACGAATTCATAAATGTTCAGAATGAAGCCAATTGCATTCAAGCATTATCAGACGTTTTATCTTATGCTTTGAACCCTGCAACAAATGAATGATACAAAAATAATTCGTCTCGTGTTTAATTTACGCTTATTGCTTGGCTTCTAGCGCCCTCAGCTGGGTCTCTGAGTGTTAATGTTTTGTGACCTGTTCAGTCATACATCCCATAATTGAACCATACACTTTTAACGGTTTTCCACCCTTCAGATGTGTCATTTAGGACCAGCTTTGTAACAAAACAAAACAAAAAATTTACAGACACCACCACTGATGTGTTAATAGTATCACACTGAAGCACTAATGCAAGAAAATGTGTTTTGTTTGGGTTTGGCAGAGTGTAAAAGTGAAGATATGGGGGTTCTTATCAATGTAGAGGCAATGAAAGCCTTCAACTGCAGCTTTAATCTAAAAACGGAGCTGCTGGACTGGATTTTCATTTATCTTGTCTGTCAGAAACACTCTGGAGTGAAATACTTGACATATTTTCTCTTCCTCTCTCTGTTCATTGAGATGAGTGAAATTGTTTAATCAAGGGGAAATTGCTGTCAAACTTGGCATTCAGAGATTCACCGAATTACAGTTCTGTTGTAAAGGAAATTTTATATTCTTTTTTATATCTGTAACACAAGGCCTATATAGCCACTATTATATTTGCAATCTTGAATATCAGCATGGCCATATGCTGAATAATATTCCATGCTGATATTCAATATAGCCTAACAGCTTGATGGTGAGTGTGATGCTATTTTTATACAACAATTCCTAAAAGAACTTCGTATCAAGTAATTATTAATTGCGATATGGCTGGTTATTATGTCCATTCCTGCTACATCTATACAAAATGATTCCAAAAACATCAAAGCAGGATAATTTGACTGAAAGCATATCTGTAACGCCATGAATATGCTTATTTAACTCTTGGCTTTTAATTCAGCCCTAAAATTTACCTTAAACTACCTTTTACCCTTAAAAGACCAGACCAGATGTTTTGCTGTCGGGGAAGACAAGAGGACATTTGTTCACATTTGTGGCCAGTGACTAATGAGGTCATGTCTGTGAACTTTGTCCATCTATCTGCAAATAACTCCAAGGTTTTCATGATTTTTTATTTGATATTGTAAGAAGGAAATCTGTAGCAACAGATGAATGCAGATGTCCTTGGATCGAGAGGGTTATTCATAGCAAGTCTATGTTTTTTTTACTCTTTGTGTAGGGATGTCCTTTGAATTACAGCATGCTTGAGTACATTAAAGTGGCTTTGAACGTCCTGATGCAATTGACCGAAATCTAACTTCTATTGAGGAAGAAAAGAACTCATTAACACAATGAAAAAAGAACCATCAACTTTTTCTCACAAAACATTCAACTGTTTTTACCTTGAAATAGGCTTGTACACACTTCAGAATGCATATACAAA
>JAUZSZ010000075.1:1596419-1609095 GCA_034780575.1 Labeobarbus marequensis | reverse complement strand
GGCCTTGATGGGACCTGCGTAACGAGATGATGCAACTGTGGCCACATTGACTATACTGTCATCAAGAAGCACCTAGAGGTTTTACATTCACACAGACAGAATACAAATATTCATAAATGAGAAGACATCTCTTCTGTATTAAACTCAGGCAAGGAGAGGGGTGGGCGATATGGCAGAAAAATCATGATTTTTTTTTTAGAAAAATCACAATTCATGATTTTATCACAATTCTTTGTCATGTTGGTTTTACTAAGTTGTCTAAGGAATACAGCCAAACTGATTTCCCTACTTTAAAAACAAAGCCTTACAAGGTAACAAAATATAAAATAAAGAATGGCAAAGACCTTCAAGCCAAAGAGGGTGAAGATAAAAATCTGTCATTATTTAATCTTTGTTACGAAAATATAAGAACAAAGATACACATTACAAATACAAATAATATGCAAATAAAACAAACAGTGCTTTACTTTTCAGGTACAGTAGGTGTATTTAGCAGGATTAAAGAAATAAAAATAAAGCACCTATATACACTTCACTGTATAAATTACACACTGATGCTTATAAAAGCAACTGTATTAAAGTTCTTCATTCAAGAGCCAGTAAATGAGTATTATTAACATTAAAGGAAGAGTTCACCCAAAAATGAAAATTATTCTGCCATCATTTACTCACTCTAAAGTTGTTTTAAACCTGAATGAGCTTCGTTCTTCTGTAGAAGATAAAAGTTATTGTAAAGAATGTGGGTAACCAAACAGTTGCTGGTCCCCAGTGACTTCCATAGTATTTTTTCCCTACTATCAAAGTCAGTGGACACAGGAACTGTTTGGTTACCCACATTCTTCAAAAAATGTTCTGTTGCGTTCTGCACAAGAAAGAAATTAATACAAGTCTGGGACAACATGAGCATCACGTAATGTGGCCTATAAAACCCGAACAAAGATGAAGATCAAGTCAAATATCCTTTAATAAATCCAAAGAAAGGTAATTCACAGAAGGCAGGCAGGAGACACATGTAGGGACAACATTCATAATACCAGACAAAGACAGAATGAACAGACATGAACTTAAGTAGGTGGGCAAATAAGGCTAATTAATAAAACACAGGTGAACAGAATGACACAATCAGACACAAGGGGAAACTACTGTAGGTCATGGGCACACGAGCAAGGAAAACACAACAAAAGTCCATGAGTCTGACAATGAGAGTGAGTAAACAATGACAGATTTTTTATTTTTGGGTAAACTATCCCTTTAATGCAATAGTAGCATGTTTAATACTATCGCTTTAAGAGCTGAACGCATCTACTATACAGGCACGCATTTGTTTCTCTCAACTGTTTACTTTCACTTTAGACCAACTGTATTTATATGTAAACCTTGTGTGTTTTGACAATATTAACGCAATCAGACGCAAAAGAAAACTGTTTGACAGGCTTTTTAGTGTGCGTGTGCTTCAGCAAGCGAATGAAATGTTAAATCGGCATAACAAACGCTGACATTGTTATGCTTTGTTGGCATTTGTCTGTGCAGTGTGAATTGGCCTATACAGTATATAGAGACGGAGAGATCGGAGAGAGACGGAGATGTGTGCTGTAGCATGATACTACCATATTTCTTCAAAAGCAGATTGTGAAGACATTTTAATCGTCGATCAAAAATCGTGATATCACACACCCCTAGGCAAGGTTAGAATATAATTATATTTATGCATGAGTCTTACAGTTAACAGTCTGAAACGCTCTAATACTATGAACAAAGGTTCTGACACACTCTTACCTGAATATCATCAGTTCCCCCAAGGATAAACACATCCTTGGAGTCCCGATGGGGCAGAACCACAAACTCTGTCGTCTTCCAAGACTCTTCAATCTATCAATAATATGAGTGTGTAAAGTTGAATATAAAGATATGTATAAAAGTTATTAAATGAGAATGATAAATATAGATGTCACCTTTCTCAGAATGTTCTCCAGAGATGCTTCTCCTGAGGCTTGTGCTGACACCTGAGAGTTTGAGAGGATTCATAGAGTTAAAAGAAGAATTCTCAGCACCTATACACTGATTTACTCTTTCCTGGCAAGTTGCACCTCAAAACCTAGTGAGCTGCCTACCCAGACAGCAAGTTGAAAATTTGGACTATGGTGCCCAGAAATGCTGTTAAGGTAAGTACATCAGTGGATATTGAGAGCCACTTTGTTTCTCTCACCTCCTGTATTTGTGGTCCAAAGTGGAAGATGTTGAGTTCTTGCAGGTAAGCGAGAGTCAGTGGCGCTTCCAGTAGGCTGGAATCCACAATGTCCTCCAGCATCTCCCAGTGACGAGCTTTCAGGCATGGGTTACGCAGGTCTGTGATGACTGGCAGCTACAGAAACACAGAATATTAAATATGCAGGTACAATCATCAAAAGTGACATTAAAGACATTTATAATATTACAGAAGTTTTCTATTTAAAATAAATGATTTTCTTTAGAATTTTACACTCATCAAAGAATCCTTAAAATCACTAACATTTGACAATAAGAAATGTTACATGAGCACCAAACCAGAATGATTTCTGAATGATCATGTGACACTGAAGACTAGAGTAAAGGCTGCTGAATATTTGGCTTTGCCATCACAGAAATAAATTACAATTTAAAATGTAGTAAATAAATGAATTGAAGTTTTAAACGGTATAGTGTAATCCTAATACTACACTTTGTCATGGGGTTTAGACATTTTTCCACAGTCCAAATGCAAAATACAGCAGTTGACTTCAAACAAGGAAACTGTTGAAGAGCAATGACACACTAGCATTAGTGCCAACTTCACCCACCTTTTCTCGCATGCTCTCCACATTCTCTTTGAGGCAGGGCACCACATTGTTTTTTGGCAGTCCTTTCTCCAGCTGGCTGACATATTTGGCAAACTTGTTCACCTGCCTGCTCAGCAGTTCTGGGTCCAGCTCATCAAACTTATTCTGCATCAAAGAGATAATTGACCATTTGACATTTAGAAGACACTTTCATTCAAAATGGCTTCCAGCACACCCGTTCCAAGGACATTTTACCTGAAGCTATCGAGCATAAAGTGCCTAATTTAAGGCCGCAATTAAGACAACCATAAGAGTGTATCTTAGTAACACTTAAGTTGCTGTATCCCTACTCCTCAGTACTTTGGAACTGGACTTCAACCTTTGGGTTTGGAGATATTTATGTGATTGCAATCACCCTCAAGAAATATACTATACAGTATATACTATCTTTGTGAACCCGCAAACCAGTGTACATTGTTTTTATCAAATCTCAGATCAGATTTATGAATTGTTGACATTTTTAATGACAAGATAATGAGAAGAGTTTTAGTGATTAGTCTCTTACTGGCCTATTTAACCAAGCTCTCCATAAAACAAAAACAAAAACAAGCACTATAAAATAATAAGAAAACATATTATACAGACACTTCATGTTTAACAGTATTAGATGATTTGTTAATTTCATTTAATGGATTACACTTTCAACAAAAAATTTTGCAATTGGTTTGTTTTCCTAGCATTTACACCGTTTTGACCAACAGACATCACCAGAATGTGGTGTTTTGAGCACTTAAAAAAAGTGAATCATTGGTGTTTATTTTTAACAACTGGTTCGATTAATTCAAAGTTTCAAAGAGTGTTGTTTCTCCCATCACAATCATATTAATGTACACCATCTCTAAACAAAAATAATTGAAGTACAGTTGTTATAAATTATACTACACTTCAATTTGCAGTTTAAATCTAAGGCGTTATGGTGTTTCTCCGTTGAGTGGATTTAAGTGAAAGGGAAAAATTCAAATGCTTCAAAAGTATAAAAAATGACCTGCAACCAGCTGTTCTCTAGATTTTCCCATTCTTCCAGGGAATCCCACAGTAACTGTTTCAGCTTCACTTCAGCGGTCAGTTCCTCTAGAGCTTCATATTTAGTCACCTCCACCTGAAAAAACAGACACAGGTGAAAAATAAGTATAACTCGTGATGGCCAGTCAGACAAGGTGAAAACATAAAAATAAATAGAGAACAAATGGGCCCTCTAGTGGACATATAGACACACTGACTTTAAAGTTCTTCTGGTAGGTTTTATATTTGAAGGCTTGAGTCTGCAGCTCATCAACAGAGATCTGAATATCTCCCAACAGCCGGCGTATGTTAGAGCGATCTGCATCGATGTCAAGGAGCTGACAGTTCTGTAGACACAAAATCAAAAAGACACAAAGATAGACTGTGAGTTATTTAGCAGTAATTCACATTTGACCAGTTAAGTACAAAAAGTTAAAGTACTAGGTGGGTATACAGTACTGTTCAAAAAATTGGGGTCATCAAGCATTTATTTGATTTTAAAAAAAATCAGTAAAGCAGTAAAAATTGTTGCAATTTAAAATAACCGTTTAAATATATTTTAAAATGTGTAACATGATCCTTCATCATTGTAATATGCTGATTTGGTGCTCAAGAAAAATTAAAGTTGTTATACTTTGATGAATAGAAAATTCAACAGCATTTATTTAAAATATAAATCTTTTGTAACAAAAGTATGTCTTTGCTGTCACAGCTGATGAATTTAATGCATCCTTATTGAATAAAAGTATTACTTTCTTTCAAAACATATCTGCTGACCCCACACTTTTGAACTGTTTAAAATAAAAATATACAAAATAAAAATACCATAACAATGCTAGCACATTATTCTGATATAGTATCACTATTCCCTTCTTTCACCTCTGCTTGCTCTTTCACTTCCAGCACTTTCTTGTTTAGTTGGTTGATGTCTTGCTGGAGGTGTTGGCAAAATTTGTCCACATAAGAGTGTCGCTCCCCAAACCGCCTTGTCGATGGTGATCCTTACAGCAGTTATACAAGGAGACAATGTGGCAAAGACGGCAATATCCTCAGGAGGAGTGGGGACAGAGTAACACTCAATCAATTTGTACATGTCACAGACAGTCTCAGTCTCCTTTTCCAGCACAACAATCTAACAGAAAAAGATTAAAAGATGAGATTAATACATCTGAGCAAACAGCCGTCTGATACTCAGTCTTCTGCTTGATGGGTCATGGTTCTCTTCTGATTCTTACCCTCTTCTGAATTTCCTCTAGGAAGTTGAGGGAGTTGACGTATTCATTGGTTACAGTTGGAACAAAGTCCAGTTTGAACTGGGCGTCCTGAGCCTCTGCAATGATGTCATCCATTTTTTTCTTCGCCAGCCGAGGTAGGATGTCATTAATGACCTGGAAAAGGGGTTCAGAATGAGGTGGGTTATGTATCTGTGTATTTATTTGTCGTTTACTGCAGGCTGTGTTGGGATAAATGGTGATTGCAAATAGTAGAGAAGAAATCATTTTGTATTTATGTGTTTCTGTCAGTTTGTAACCTCTATGCAGCGTAGAGGGGATGGTATAAGTTTCTGCTTCAGTTGTGTAGTATCCACCAGCAGAATTCCCAAGGATCTTTTCTGTTTGATGGCTAAAGCCTCTTTATGCTCTCGATGATATTTATCCAGACTGTTCCCAAAAAACGCAACCTCTGCATCAGACACGCATACACAACATAAGAAGTGTGTGACAATCATGCTTTTCGCATAGATTATGACAATTATGATAAAGATGATGTCCCATGGTCTTGCTCTTTGAGAGCCTCCAGATCCAGGTCTTCATTTTCTTTGTAAAACAGTCTGAACGGCTCAAATGTACTAGCATACACATTAGCGGTATTGAATGCAAAGTGAATAGATTGCTGACAGGGGAAAAAACATGAAACATTTTCACAATTAGAGACAGATATGAAAAAAATTATTTAAGCTTACTGTAAACATGGAAGCTCAATTTTGCTTTCTTGGTTTGTTCTTGTGCATCAAGCAAGCATGGTTGAGCTTCTCTTTTCCATATTTGATGTGCTCTATGTATGTGCATTGAAGGTTTATAATTAACTAAAACTAAAAAACACATTTTATTTTAGGTAGTTGTCAAGGTATGATTTAGCAATTTCATTTAGTTTAACTGTACTAAAATAACAAACTAAAACTTAAATAAAAACGAACAAAAAACTATATAGACATTTCAAAAAACTAATAAAAATGACAAACGACAAAATTACTAAAACTGTTACTAAAATTAAAATGAAAACAAAATATAAAAAATAACAAATTTAAATTATTAATAAAAACTATAAGCATCTAAACTACTAAAATTTAAACTAAGAAAAATATCTAAAACACTAAAATAGCACTGGTGCTATTTTATGTAAATAAAAGCCTAGAATAAACCTGTTTATCATACAAAGCGATCATGTCTCTTCAGAAGACTTGAATTAAACCCCTCGATTCATATGGATTATTTTTGCTATGTCATTTTATAATTTTTGAAAGAAATTTTGGTTGTGTAGACTTTTTATGAATGGACAAAAACAGAATAAAAAATATCTTCACTTGTGTTCCAAAGATGAATGGAAGTCATATGGGTTTGGAACGACACAAGGGTATTTCAATGGACAGAAGAAAACTAGAGAATATTACACTTTTTTAGATGAACGATTCCTTTAAGCTTAAAACTGTGCATTTCTCACTTGAGAATGAATATCTTTTATATTAAAAATAAAAATTAGAATTGTGCTTATTTACACAAGCAATAACTAGTTCAGTCATGAAAGTCTATGCACATCACTAGCCGGGTTTCCATCCAAAGTTGCGGATTTATCTTATGCGCAAAATTGGAATATCACATAAAACATTTGCGAATAAGCACCGTTTCCATCCAACGAGTCAAAGAGAACAAAATTGACACTTCCTGATAAACTGGCACTATAAATCACTAAGAAAAGTAGGAGAAGCCACTGAATATAATAATTTTCATATATAATAAATTACTTGTGCCTCAGAGTGAGCAGACGAAAAAGTAAATGCGGTCATTGCTTTCGGAGGCGGATGCCTGCTGTTTGGGAATTCAGTTGTGTAAGACAATTATACAGAAATACTTTGATGACAGACTTTGCTCAGGGATTTCAGAATGACCATAATATTTCAGATGCTATGGAACGAGATTGGTCTGCTGGTTGGTCAGGATTTGCCATCCCACAGCACAAAGTCACATAAGTTTTTTGATGCGCAGGGAGAAATTTATTAGGCAAATGCATTCCCATCTCCCATTATTCGCATTAACCCTTTTATTGCACAAATAAAAAACCACCTCAAGCGAGCGTAAAAACTTTTTTGTGAATTAAAGCATTTTTATCCAAAATTCAGCGTTTCCATCACTCGTTTCTAATGCGAAACTTCAAAATGTGCATAAAAGCATGGTGATGGAAACATAGCTACTCTCAACTATCTATCTAAATGAACTTGAGAGTTTTCATGACTGAAATATATTTAAATAAGTAAGTTACTATACCTGAGAACACTGCTGTTTACTGTTAAACATATTCGTTAGAGAACCACCAAATGGTGACACTTGAAGAACACAATATTGAAGAAACCAATAAATTGCTTCTATAACTATAGAAAACACAAATATTCCTATATTTAAAAAAAAAAAAAACTTTAACATGTTAAAGTGGTGCATGAGAGCAGTCTATATTCTAACATGACTATATCATAGTCATGTTAGAATAAAATAAAAACCTTAATATTGAGGATGATGTCCTGCAGATAAGCATCGTCTTCCAGGATTTCCTCAAGACTAGGGCCATCCCCACATGTCTTCTCCTCAACCTGAAACCCACCCATACACATGTGGACAAAAACATCAGCAATGGCCAAATTATAAAAGAGTGTATTGAAGCAGCAATGCTATTTTTTAACCTTTTTGTTGATAATGGGTTGAGTAAAAGCATCAAAGTAGGTGTCTTGCAGCAGAGTATCCAAAGACAATACTGTCTTCTCAAACCTCCCAGTAATCTCTGCTACACACTCCTGATATACACACAAATGGCACACATAAACATATGCATTGTGGAGATATACACATACTGGTTATGCTGCAGACAAGCTTTGCAACAGACGCAAATATAGTGTGCAGAAACACAAACCTGGAAGTCGTCATTGGAGGGCTGGTATGATAAGGAGTGTGTGTCCAGCATCAGCTCAGTTATAAACATTGGCTGGTGGGAATTATTGACATTTTGTTCTCCTGTGACCTGTAACACACGCATGCTTTTGTTTGTTTAACTATAATACTGAGGGTATCTCATAGACTTCCACTGTTTATTTAGGTTTGATGATATTTTCACCTGACCTAACCCCTACACCTAAACATAACAGTAGTCTGTGTTTTACAGGTTTCAATATATTAGTGAGGTCATTTTGGACCTCACGAGTGTAGTCGAACCTGCACACACACCACACTAAACTCTAAACTTTCAACTTGCACACACATTGAGTGTTTGGTAATATTCTGTGGAGGAAATCACATTTTTAAACAACTAAATACAATTAAAACAAACAGAATAAAATAAAACAAACAAAAAAACTTAAAAATAAAACTTAAAAATAGATACACACTTGTGTAGATAGATGCACACAATAGATACACACAAACTGAAGCTTGTAAATTATGCACAATAAAACTATTCTGTTTACAAGTGATACTTACCTTTTATATTTACCTGATATTTGACTCTCTTTTTTTCTCTGTACATTGCATATCTGATATTTGATGCTTTTCCCTGACATTGTCCATCATTCATTTTGATCAAATTTATTTGCAAAACTTTTGGTCACAATGGAAATTAAACCAGTGAAGAAGGTGATGAACTTGATTTAATTTAGTGTAAAAAGTGATCAATGTTACCTAATAAAGAAAAGTTTCTTTACATTTCTTAACATTGTTATAATTATTATTAAAGTATAATTATTATTTGTTCGGTACATCTTCATACTTGCAAATTGAAAGTCTTGCTTTGAAACTGGAAAGGGTGAAAATGCAATCTATATGTATCAGTCATTTGAAAAGTGGCAAAAATAAATTAAACATATAATAAAAAAGGTTCCGGCTTTAATTACCTGTTTGATATCTTAGTTTTAATCAAAGTGACAGTAGTTTAAGAATCACAGACATACAGACTGAAACGAACAGATAAAAAAGAAAAAAACAGTAATAATACTACCCTGAATCACATACCCAAACAAGCTTACTAACCTTTACATCAGGATCAAGGCTAGTCTCACCACCTGCCCAGCTCTGGATGAGGGTGAGTGAAGGGGTGTGTGTGATGTGCTCTTGAAACACACTTAGTAGCTTACTGATTGAGTTGACTACAAGCATATGCGTGGTGTTCACAATCAGATAATCAGCCAGTCTGATGAAACTATGGAGACCAAAAAAATATTCAACAGTTCATGAAAAAATAATAACTTTTTAGAACTTGACAGAAGTCTGTCACTGCTAAAACTGTCACTGAAAAGAACTAAATAAATATATATTTTCTTAATATCTCCTATTGTGTTCCACAACCATATTAAAAACTAATGAATTTGGAATGAGATAAAGAGTTACACATTTAAGTGTGAGAGAGTTACACATTTAAGCACCTAAGAAAAAAGAGTTTATTTAATATATATGCTTCTAAACAAAAGTTGACGCGTTATTTATATAAAGTAAGATTATTATATCTTATCATATGTTGTATGATTTATATTGTTGTATATTGTGATTGTTAGATTATTATTATATGTTGAATATTAAATATAATGGACCGATGTGATCATGCTTTCAGCTGCCTGAAGTTACAATAAATATATTTTATCAGTGGCGTAGCATCTGGGTATGCAGGGTATGCAGGTGCATATGGGCCCGGGCAGATTGGGGGAATTTCCCTTGTCCGACAGCTTATTAGAATCCTCAGCCCGAGTCCATCTGGAGCCCGTGTCTTTTTTCTCTCTCTATTTTCCCCATTACACAGCTGCAATTGCAGCCATTAAAATAGTTCAGTTTCGCTTTTTAATGGCAAAGTGGTGATATTTCTTTTTGTTTCTTTATTAAGTTAATTTAGAAATATGTTTGGAACATTTTATGTTTGTTAAATTCAAGTTTTTGTTTTTTAAAGGAACGACCAAGCGACCAGCAGCAGACAGTGAGTTGAGCATATGTTTGATCAATTTAGCCTTCTCAAATCATCACGACTTGCCTAAAATAAAATCTATAGATATAAAACACCTCATGTATTTCACAGTACTAATTTAAACATTTAACCTAGATAAATGTGCGCTGTTAGGCGCATATCCAATCGTTTGTGCAGAAAGTGGAAGCTGAATCATGCGTTGCAGGACATAGGAGGCGCCAGCGCGATAACTTGCTTTTTTTTTTTAATAACAGTGGAAGCTTAAAAATACGCCATCATTTTTGCTCATAAAGATAAGAGTATACATCATTCGGAACTGCAAAGGATCTGCTTTAATTTGTGTGCACTCACAACATCAACAAAACCTTGTGCTTTTGTAAATAAGGAAAACATGCTTTCTGGTTGTTTGATTGTCTTGAGCAGGAGCGCCTCACAATGATGAACTGAAACTCAGTGAATAATTGGCTTACCGACATGATAAATATATCTATATAATGCTTTAAATTATTATTTTAAAACAAAATAATTCAAATCGAAAACAAAAACTCTTTCATTATGCAATCCGTAAAGATGCATTTCTCTCTAAAGGCACGTCCAATGAGGAGATGGCGAGTCAGGTTCATCAAATGCATTTTAGTGCCACGTTGAAAAATAACTAAATAAATAAGATTAATGTCATAATATCCTAAGAATAAAGTCAAAATTACGATAATAAAATCATGTTATATTGTGTGAAGTTAATGTTAAAATTCCACCTATAGGCTACTCCGCTAAAAAAAAAAGAAAAAAAAACTCTGTGGCATCTGTCATTCTTCACATTTAACATAAAAAAAGCAATAAAATGTAGACTTATTGACATTTTTTGAAACTCTGATTGTTCGATTTCATGAGACATTCATTTGTATTAAATTGTTCTGATTTTTTTCATGCATGCATTCAAATATTCATGTTTATTTCATGCTGCAAATATTAAAGAGGAAAATATCACTGATTCATATGCCGCTTGAACTGAAGCGAATTATCTCACTACAAATTAAAGAGCGTAAAAACACATTTATTCTTTGTATTTTATCATAACATTGACAGAAGGCTGAGACTTTGTAGTAACAAAGCACAAAACTGCGATTATTGGGTGGCTTGCGTGCTACAAATAATGAATGGACCTGAAAATGTTAAATATCATTTCCGAGCATTTAGCCTATAGTGTAAAAGAGCTTGTGAATAGTCACAATTCACGTAATGTTATTTACTTCAGAAAAATCAACAATAGGGCCCAAGTTAAGTTAACTGAGTTGGAACCCATAACGTTTGGGGGTGCCTGTACAAATTTTTTGCATATGGGCCCAGGGCTGACTTGCTACGCCACTGTATTTTATCATGCATAAATTCATTCCACAGTATAATTAATCAGCCAAGAGAGCATGTTACATTGTCAATAATCAACAAATGGTGAAGTGTTTGCTGATTAATCAGTCTGGATGATTTATTGTGTTGCGAGTTAGTATTGTTAGTAATGTAGACTGACCAAGTAAGACGTCTGCAGTGGTAGCTTTTGTTTGCTTGCTGCGTATAACTCATCTTCTGAAGTGAATCCTCAAAGAGCAATCCAAAAGCAGGTGACGCTAACTCTTCATTACCATCTGATGCATACATATAAGAAACGGAAAAAAATGCTCAAATTCACAATATGACAGCTATTAGATATATAATTGTTTTTTTATCTGAATAAAGGTGTCACCAGTCTCAAGGTCGCCATAGTCAGGTGTGTGTCCAGACTCTTTCAAAGCATTTCGACAGGCAGTTCTTGCCACTTCCATTACTAGCTCTCTGAACTTCTCAAGACGAGAGGACACCTAGAACCCAGACACACAAAAAGAACCAATTATAATTGACAATGACAGAAAAGACTCTTCCCACTGCAGTGCATGCAGAATATCACCCTGATGAAAAAAAAATATGGGGATACACTGGAAAATATAATGCAAAATATTAAGTGATACATTTCCATATATGGGAAACTAGTGCTTATATTTTCCAATATACTGCAATATGTGAATAAACCATGTATGGCTATATGTTGATACTGATACATATACAAATATATATATATAGCAATGAAGACAAACTGCACTACATTTTTTACATGTAACAGCTTTTTTGAAACATTCCTTCATGAGATAATGCATGTGTTTACATCAAGCTGAACACATATTCTTAAACTTTTATCTCACGTTATTGTTTGCATAGTTCATTTACATATGTTCATTTACATTGTTTGCATAGTGCATTTTATATATGAAAATGTCTATGATGTCTATAAGAAAAAAGTGTTTACTGAAAACATTTATATATATTTTATATACAGTGTTTATATATGGAAGTGTATATATACATGCATGCATACATACATATGCATGTGTGTGTATGTGTATTCAAACATATTTTATTACAAATATATTTAATATATTTTATTACATATGCATCTGTATATTTTAAGTGTATTATTAAATGTAAAATTACATACTTTAACATACTCTTACATAAATTACAATATATATATATATATATATATATATATATACGTAAATATATTGTCACATATTTTTCAA
>JAUZSZ010000075.1:1572119-1587692 GCA_034780575.1 Labeobarbus marequensis | reverse complement strand
TTAAAACCACCAATAGGTGGCAGCAAATCATTTTTAATAAGCGAGTCATTACGATTGAACCGAATCATTTAAACAGTTGATTCATTCAGGAACAAAACAGCATCTTGTTGCTCAGAGACGCAAAACAGTGCTGTGGCTGGAATGATTTTTGTCGGCGAAATAGAGCAAAAACAGGCAATATTGTGTCTAAAACGTTAGTCTCTAAATGAACTTGTTTATTGAGCTGTTGTAAAAAGATCAATATAACATTTGTAATCATGGTAATTTTCGGAGAAAAACGGCACTCTTCGTGTGAGATTGATTAACTATATGAAGTGGTATAAATACAGTATATACATTTTCTGGCCCCATGTCTTGAATTCGTGATCGTTCTAATTGCAGTGAAAGAATGCACTCTAAATGCGCACGCGCACTAGTCTAGACTTAACTAATGTACGTGTGCACTCTCTACTGGTGTCAAATCGCACATCGTTAAAACAACAATTACTATATTATAGCAGACACTATATAACGCACAACCCTGCTGAGGCATCTCAGATAAGAAGATCTGTTATCTTGGCTTTTTATCCTTGCAGCACCAAAGCAGAATTAATATGAGGTAATTATTTTACATCATCTGATATTGGAAAAATACCGAGGTCCGGACCTCGGGGACCATGGTGGGTACGGCCCTGGGCAGAGTGAAAGACTGGATTTTTTAGATCAGGTACCCTACCCTACAAGTGATTTCAAAACATTTCAGCCGGTTTATTTATTTATTTATTTTCCTGTATATTATTTATCTGGTATAAGATTAATTTGGTTCAGTTATGCTGCAGTAAAGCGCTTATCTGTTCCGCGCGCAGCGCGAGCAGGACAAACAATGCAAAATATTAATAACTAGGTTACTGGGACTGTCATATACATAGCATTATAATGAGAACACTAATATAGTAAAACGCTGTGAATTTTTAGAGTTTAGTTGCCGTGTTTCTTTACGTTGTTGCGTGAAGAACACGTCCATAAAAGGAGTTCATTCAGAGCCGCGCAGACACGTTCATGTGCAGTCGGGGCATTTCGTGCTGATAGCATATAAGTCGTAATATTAACGTTATGTTATATAAATAACGAAGTGTATTCTATGAGAGATAAATGAAATCCCATTAATTAAAAACCTGCTATCATATGCTTCATTCTACTGGTCATCTTCAGCGCGCGCAGCTCAAAAGTGAAATGCAGAACCTTAACTATTGTCATATACATAACATTATGTGAGCACTACACTAAAAGATTTTGTGAACTCTTAGGGTTTCGCTAACGTTTAATGTTAACTCTTTTAATCAAAACATAAAACATAATTTACCCCATTTGTATCTGCGAGGCGTCTGTTACACATTTTCCCTGTGTGTTAACATCAGTAATTATGACTGACTTGATTTATTTTCCCCCCGCCTCCAAACATATGATTCGACTATCAGTCGACTATCGGCAAGATTCGAAAATTCCGATTCGACTATGAAAATTCTTAGTCGGGGGACACCCCTCAATATAAATCATATAATAATTGTATAAATCTTATACAATAAGTAATCATTAAAGCCAGACAATTTTGTTTAGTACTAGTGAAAAAAAACTTTTTCGCGTCAGACATGTGTCACTTTGCTCACATCTCATTGGTCCAATTTCAGTTTGAGATCTCTAATCAAAACATAACCTGCCCTGGAGCAGGTTAGCAGTGGAGTGTAAGTTACTATGGAAATGAACGCCGCTAAAAGCCAAGTCACTTTCATGGTACCTAAAACCCAGGATTGGTGCAAACTAAACTGAAACTTACCTGGCTAGCCAGCTAATCCGGCTTCATGGTACAGGCCCCTGAAACTGCAGCCTCTGGTATAGCAGGAATACCCTACTCACAACAACAGCCTTATTGAAAATGCACATTCCTTCTTTGCCAGCAGGAGGTGCTTTCAGAATGGTTTCCCCAGTAAGGGCAGTACACAAAGCAGAGCAGCACCAGACTTTGAAACATGCAGCGCTCATGTTTATTTAATAAAATCATAGCCTTTTGAAGTCTAATCGTCACATTAAGCTGTATCACAATTCTGGTCTGTAACCAAATTTAAGACCTCTTGAAATCATAATTAAGACTTTCTTGTACAATTTAAGACTTTTTATGACCTTAAATTTAAGACTTTTTAAGGACCCGCAGGAACCCTGTTAATGGAACATGATCTTTACATAATATCCTAATGATTTCTGGCATAAAAGAAAAATCGATAATTTTGATCCATACAATGTATTTTTGGCTATTACTACAAATATACCTGCACTACTTAAGACTGGTTTTGTGGTCCAGGGTCACATATAGTGATGGAAAACACTTGATCTGTGTCACAAAAAAATATCCCATTTCCAAAAACACTGAAAACAGAAGTAGCAACAGATTTATTCTTCTGTATTGTGATGTACATTGGAATAAAACAGATTAATGAAAAAAGAAAAAAAAGCAGGGTGGAAACCTATTTTAGTCGATAAGTTGTTGATTGGATGTAGACAGATCTGAATGCGAGTTTGCAGCCTGATGTTTTAAAGGAGGGAAAAAAAACATACATAAAAGAATATTTCACAATAAGATCAATAACAAGCATTCAGAAAAATAAAAAGAGATCCATTCTATGTTGACTTTGAATTTCATTTTGTGCCGACTAAAGAAAGAAACACTGTTTACACATGGTCAGTAATATCTTTAAAATCCTTGAAAGAAAATCTGAAAACCACTCTTTGATGTACTAACCATTATCAGCTATACTAAGCACTTTTTGTCCAATTATTTAAGATAGAATTAAGGCAAACACATGAAAATAGGGTTTGGGTAGTAAACACACCTGCCAAATACAAGCGGATTCAATTTTAAATTCCTTTCACTATCCAAACAAACAATGCCAATGGCATGAAAATGAATCACCTCGATAAAATTTTCTGTAAATGAATACAGAATCAAGCCATTCACACTCATTTCCCCTCATTCATCACAAAAATAAAAAACAACAGGACAGATACGGGATAAACTGTCCCTGCAACATTTGTAGTTGTAAGCTTGGGAATGAAATAGGGAAATAAATAAATAACACAAAACTCTGCCAGGATCTAAACACTGCCTTCCCACTCTTACATTCGAGCGCCACACCCCAGGAAAAGCCACTTAAAGGACCAAACATTCACGCAGGCCTTAGGCCGCTCAACAGCTGGCTTTAGTCTCTACAGTGTGATAAATCAACTCAGTCTGTTTCTATAGATCCCTCCCTGTGATTATCAAAGTTGGAATTGCCAATCATATGGCTAACCTTCAATAACAATTAAGGTGGGCTGTCCCTCTGTTTTTGTTTCCAGAAACATTCACACATTCTTGTTTTTTTTGTTTTTTTACAGTAGAAAGCTACCAAAACTGTTGCACACTCAGGGTTGGAGTGTGTAAGAAGGGCAGGACTACTAAAGACAAGCCCTAAAACAGCTGTTTTGGTCACGATTCCAGTGGCAACGTTCCGCAGAGCTCATTTCGAACTTGACCTTCAGTTGGGACAGCCTTAAGTCCAGCCAACATTCAATGCCCAGCTTACTGCATGATTTGACCCATATACCAGTCACTATTTTCCCAAAATAACACTCTCAGCTTGGAAATAAGCATGTCAGGCAGGGTCAAAAATGATCCACTAGGGGTTTCACCAAAACAACAGCTATGACAGTAAGCTGATTGTAAACATTACACAATAAGACGTTAAGACATTTTGATCTAGTGCTACTCAAATATTTGATTAACTGATATCTTATGATCTCTAGCAGCCAAAAATTCCAAAAGAGGTTGTAATACCTCACAGAATACCATTTGAGGCTAGAAAAACCTCTGAAATATAACAGGAAAATCTTCTAATTTAGAAAAACATTCTTGTCCCTGACATATGAGACCACAGTATTTCTGTCTTTCAGACTTTTAAAAATCATGATCTCACTAATATACAATCTTCAAACCCATTTTAAACAGCCCCTCTTATTTATGGGCTCTCCATTCCTCCATTAGTTGGCTTTACTGCGCGTTTCTGAGTTCCTGGTGAAGGTTCGAGGGCTAATATGGGCGATATAATCCGTCTGAAACCGAGAATTTGGTGTGCGTCGCCTTTTCCTTTCACCTTGTGTAGTGAAGAACGCATCCTGGAAACGCATACTGGACGCCGTGGACTGCAAAGCACACATAGATCTTATTACACACAATTACACATATATAGAATATATGCAATACATTCACAAAGAAAACCACAGAAGGTCAAGTATTCCTCAACCACTGATTGATGTGGTGTGAATTTATGAATGAACCACTTGTTTTAAAATCTTTTTAAAAATTTAAAAGAAAAAAGCTTCTTTTGTGTTCCACAGACAGTCTTATTTGTTTGGAATGATGTAAGAGTGAGCAAATGATGACAGAGTTTTAATTTTTGGGTGAACTAGCCTTTTAAAGAAAGTTCAGTGAGTGAGAACTCACCAAACGACCTTTGACTTTTTTGGGCAGGTCTTCATCCAGCGTGTAAATGTCCTCTCTCTTCGCCAATACTTGGGATCCATCTTCAAATTCCACCTACAAACAAGAACACAGGACAAACCATGAACAGTTATTACGGTAGCAGCAGAGAAGCAGTACTTGAGAGAATATGACTATGAGTGTGTGTACCTGATACATATATGAAGTATTAGAGCCAAGGTACTTGGCTCCATAAAAAAGTCCATCAGGCCACTTCACCTGAACAGCCTCCCCCACTTCAGGAGGCCCAAGCTGGGCACAATCTCTGCTCTGCAGGGCAAAAAGAGAATAGCTTTCAATCAGATGTCAGCATGCCAAACTAAAAACATTATGCGTATATTGTATGGACTGTAAAAATGAATGAGAAAATATGTAGGCCTGCACTTTTTGTGAAAAATAAGAGGCTGTCAACTTTATGAGCATATACTGTATTTTGTGTGCTTAAGTTTGTTTTCATGCTTTAGCTCGCTGAAAACATGCCACAAGATATTCATTAGAACAACTAATGGCTAGCAGCATTAGAAACACTCACCACAATGTCTTCAGGGAATGTATCATTGCTGAATGAGCCATCATCAAACATAACCTCATAGAATGTTTGGGCCATGACCTGGGTAACACGTGAGCTGTAGTAACGAAGATTTTTGTGTTTGGAGATCACCGTCTGGCCCACTTCTAATTCACTTTTGCTAACTTTCACTTTCTAGGGAAGAAGAAAAAGAAATTCTTGATGATAATGGGTTAATTATGTGACATTTTCTCTGTCTGGATTTTTATTCATTTAAAAGATATTAAAGGCAATTCATATAGACAATGACTTGAATATGCCTCTTTACAAAGTTTATACATTTTTTGAAAGTCAAAGTAGTTGTGCTTGCACTACTGTTCAAAAGTTTGAGGTCATTAAGGTTTATTTTATTTTATTTTTAAATACCAAATCAGCATATTAGAATGAATTCTTGTGACAATTGTGACATCGAAGACTGGACTGTTATTCAAAAAATACTGCAACAGAAAACAGGTCACTGAAATTGCAATAATATTTCAAAGTATTAATGTTTTATCATATTTCTGATAAATAAATGCCGCCTTGGTGAGTCTTACCGACCTCAAACTTTTGAAAAGTAGTATAATTAGTTTGGCATAATTTTTTTGACTATTGTGTCTTTAAAATGATATGGCTAAAGTCAGTTTGATACATGACAAGACCACCATAAACAGCAATGTATAAAATATTAAAGTCATGAGTGTATTAAAAAGTGTATTAAAGTGTATTAAAATCATGACCCTGTAGAACCCCCATGACTGTAGTGTACGTCAAGGTCAGTAAGTGAATTTATGAGACTTTATGAGTATTTAAAAAAATTCTATTTAATGTATATGGTATGGTGTTCTTGTTTTTTAGTTTGCTGGTTAAACACAACTTATTAAAATATACTTACAGCACTGGAGCTCCGTGACTGGTGCCTGTGACAGGTGATGAAAACCACATATGGCCAGTCATCAGGCTCCATGGGCACTCCAGCTGCGTGTGCACAAGTGACATGGAAAGAGGTTGGGCAACGACCACATGAGCACTGAATACATGCTCCGGACAGCTTCTTTATCCTGTTACGGCAATATATACACTTCTACAGAGAGAGAGAGAAAGAGAGAGAATGATAGCGTGCACAGATGACAAAAAAAAAAGTCAATACTTTGTCTAAACATGGAAACAGCAGTGTAGGCAACATTCATTTTAGTTTTAGTACTTCACTGGTGCGTCAAAAGACATTAAATTGCTCAGCTTTGATGGGCTGTTAAGACTTTTGCACTTGTTTTGCAATTTCTACTGTCTATAAATGTGTGTGTTTATAACTCACCAGTTTATATCTCTGTACAGGTATGGCACTGATGTCAATAGGTGCTCTCTTCACAACATCAGTGAACTTCACCTCAGGGAGACCCACAGCACACATCACATGGACCCATCTATAGCATGTAAAAATGCATGAGACACTTGATGCATTCACTAACATCTAAGAACACTAGCCTGACTGAACTCTGATTTGCTTATTATTTGAAATACCAGAGAATGTGTAAAAACCTTACTCTGTCTTCTGCTCTGTTTTGTATTTAATACAATACTATATTAGTATTAATGGATCTGAATAATGGAGATTACCTGTCATCTGAGGTTCTTTTTAACGCACCTCCCCTCAGGTTACACAAACAGCATCCCTGGTATAGAACAGACACACAAACAAACAAACAGAAACAGTCAAAAAATAATAATAATAAATTGCAAGCAAAATTGTAAGTATACCATAAATGATAGTGATATTATTACATAAATGATGACTGAATTATTACATACAGCTGCCAGGTCTCCGCTCACACATCTGTCACATGTCCACACTGGGCTGACATCATGAGCAGCAACACCGTAGCAACCTGTGGACCAATCAAAACAAACTGTTACATTCTGTACTCTGCAAAGCTATGCTTTTGTGTATGTGTGTGTGTTTACTTAAGATTGTAATTATTAAATGTGTACAACACTTCTTGAACACATATACCACAGAACGCTTTATAAAAGGTGTGAAATCATGAAATTATTTGCAATCATTTTATTCTATTAAAAGCTCAATTTTCAAACCCTTTTGGGACAGTATATAATGGGAAACGCATGACACAAAAAATGTATTAAAAATGTTTTCCTTCCATGTTATACATCTAACATCAGTCTAAAGTTGAGTGGGAAAAGATTTTCAGATAATATTACAATGATCTGCTTTAATACAATGGCAATATAAAAGCCAATTACTTAATTTAGCAACAGCATGTTACCTTAATAATCATTAAAGTCAAATGTAAAAAAAAAAGTAAATGAATGATTAATTTTTATATCTTATATTATAAATGGGTCTTCACACATGAAAATAATACTTTATAAGTAAACATATTTAACTTATGTATTTAATACATTATATACACTAGCATTTAAATGTTTTGAGTCAGTAAGTTTTTTTTAATAAATTAATACCTTTATTCAGCAAGAATACATTAAATTGATCAAAAGTGACAGTTAAGACTTTTACATAGTTACAGAATATTTCTATTTTAAATAAATGCGGTTCTTTCAAAATTTCTATTCAAAGAATCCTAAAAAATATCACCACAAAAAGATGAAGCACAACTGTTTTCAACATTTATAATAATAAAAAATGTTTCTGGTGCACCAAATAATTATATTAGAATGATTTCTGAAGGATCATGTGACACTGAAAACTTAAGTATTGGCTGCTGAAAATTCAGTTTTGCCACCACAATAATCACAAATTAAATTTAAAAATACATTCAAATAGAAACCAGTTATTTAAAACTATAATGTTATTTCACAATATTACTGGGTTCATTAAATATGGGGATTTTTCATGTGTTAAGTTTGTTGTTGAATGATCTCAGGGACGTACTGGCATGAACTTGAACACAGCAACTATTACAGGCCACAAGATGACTGGATCCATCCTCCTCCAGCAGTGTGTTCAAGGGACATGGGCCCTCCTGGTACGCAAAGCAGATTTCAGGGATCAGAGGTCGTGATCTCAATCCCACCTCCTGTGAACATGACCCCTGAGACTCTGTCGCAGCACACATCAAGACATCATGCCTTCTCTCCTCTAAATTATCAGGCTGTGAGAGCAAAAACAAGAGTTTGAAATATCTGTGTGATACAAAGCACAAATACACAAATCAGTACATAGTATCTCTATAAAAAATTTACCTGATAGTATGGCATGAAAAGAGTGCAGACAGCACAGTGTGGAGAGGTTTTAGCTGCAGTTGTGTTGTACTCTCGTTCATACTGAAAATTAGCTTTTCTGTGTTGCCACAGATGCACTAAAGGCTTTGCCCATTCCTCAGTTTCTGGCTCCTCTTCTTTAGTTGCACAGTCCTCTAAAGTCTCTGAGACATGCATACAAATAAATATTTATTCCAAGGCTATCAATTTAACATGTTAATTTAGTATGATTAATTATATAACTTCACACAGCTTCTTAAAAGTATACATGTGTGCATGATGTGAGAAAAATGTCAGTCTGCACATATACATAGATGAATAATTAATAATACTATAGATAGAATGCAACAATGTAATATTAGTGCAATTTTGTCTAATGACAGCATGTGGCAAAGACAAATATTCAGGAGTCAGGAAAGATTTGTAATGTAATAAAACATTATAATATGCTATTAATAAAAGTACAAATACAACTATTGTTCAAATTCCTATTGTTTATAGCTCATAATAAAAATGAAAGTGGTTAAACATTCACCATCATCGCTGGCAGCCTGCTGTTTCACAGCACTTGGCACTGCTCTTGCAGTGGGTCTTCTGAGCGGGTGACGCCAACTCTTGGCTGTCTTCTTAACAGTTTGCATGTGGTACTGTGAGAACAAAAAAAGAGAAAGGCAAAGAGGAGGTCAGTGAGAGAGAGAGAGACACTTTCCAAAAATAAAAAAATACTGTGCTACCTTTATTGTGCATGTGTGTGTATAGTATGTGCACATTTATTAATGCTTTGACACTGTTTACAAAGTAAGTGAGTGTTTGATTTATGTGTACAGAAATTTTCACTGGATTCACAGCAGGTGTAAATTAATATAAAGGTTTGTGATCAGTAAGACTTTAATACTTTTAATTAACATTTTTATTCAGCAAGGATGCATTAAAGTCACAGTAAGACTCACAGTAAAGATATATATAAAACAAATAATAAAATATACATAAAAATATCTAAAATCTCCAAATATATATAAAAAAATATTAGTTTAAAAAATAAAAACCCCACCAGTGTCCATGCTTCTCATTTGTATGCATAATTTAGTTTAGGTTTAGTTACGTTTAGCTAATCTAAGAGAGAAAATGACATGGCAAAACAAAATCCAATCAGAGCACATATACATAAAAAATATCTAAAATCTATTAAAAATAAATAAATTAAAAACCCCACCAGTGTCTGTGTTTCTCATTTGTATGCAAAATTTTGTTTAGGTTTGGTTAAGTTTAGTTAGTCTAAAAGAAAAAATGACATGGCAAAACAAAATCAAATCAGAGCACATCTGTTATTAAACAAACAGGTAAAATTTTTGACCATTGAGATTTTACTGTGAACAGGTTCATCCTGTATGTTATGATTAAAGTTGAAACCAAGCAATCAGCAAAATGTCTTGTCACCACGGTCACTGTTTGTTAGGTCAGAATCTCAGAACTATGTAGTAGAAAGGACGTATTTCTTTTCATGGTATAGCACCAGAACTCACTGTACAGACTTCCCCTGGCTCCAGACCCGTTTCCACATACTCAGGGTCACTCATGGCGTTCTCCTCACTGGATTCACTGCTGCTGTCAGCACCTTTATCTCCTGATTCACACGAATCAGAGTCACTCACAGACCCATCGTGCTCTGACTTTGCAACTTTGTAATACTCCTGACCTTTAAACTCTTCCTCCTGAGGTTCCTGAGAATCTGCCTGCTCACTGAGCACACAAGCCTCAGCTGGTTCTAATTCCACATTCTGCTGCTTAAGATCAGGAGGTGTGTTTGGAGCCATGTCTGCACCAGAGAACTGCATGGGTATGGGCTCCAGGTTGGCCCAGGTCTGAGTGCATGGTGAAGAGTTTGGAGAATCAGGGAACTTTTCTTGTTGGCACCCTGATTCAGACCACATGGTGTAGGGCAGCGTTTCATGGGCATAATCCGTAAGACTGCTCACACCTGTGGTAAGACCAACTACCAGCTCAGGTTGCAAGCTCTCAATGAGCACTGCGGGATTCTGGGAGCTGAGGTTTTTCCAAATAGTGAAGGATTTGGACTCCACGTAGGGGCCCTGGGAGGATGTGAGAGAGCTTGACTGCTCTTCGAGACTTAGAGAAGTTGGTTTGTCTCCTCTTTCCACTGAGTTACTGGCCATTTCAGAGTCACAGGTGTCCATTAAATCCACATCTGCTACGGTAGAACATTGTAAAATACTCTGAGTAGTGATTTTAAACTGTGAAATGGACTCATTTTGAGTGTTCTGGTCTGCGGATGGAATGTGTTTATGTCTTTCCTGTTTGGACTCCTCTGGTGGCCCCCACTGTGGAACCAAGGTAGGAGACGCTGGTTTTGCTATAAAGGTGTCTGAGATTGAGTTTTGTGATTGGCTTACACCTTCTTGGAGTGCAACAAAGGGCCAATCATGACAAGGTCTTTCAGAACAAGTCCCCACATCGTCTGTTATAACAGGAGGTGAGTGTGAATTTTCCAGATGGAGAACAGGTGCATTATTGTTCGGACTGTGAGGTCTGTGATTTGTAGTGTCGGGTCGGACAGCGAGAGTCAGTGAGGGCATTTCAGGTGCAAGAGATTGAGGATTGACTCTCTCTTCTATGAGCTCGGGCATTAGAAGAGGCATTTCACAAAACAAAGTATTCTGGATTTCAGAGTTTGTTCTGTTTTCTGAGGTTTCCGAACCCTGAAGAGCAGAGTCTAGACGGATCGAGCTTTGCTCTTTGTAAAGTGCTGATGTGCCGCAATCGATGCTGCTCTCAGTCAAAATATCGGCGACCGTCTCTTCTGTTTCAATTTTAGCTTGTTGGGAATCGGTTTCTGAAAATAAAACTGCAGCACCAGTGGAATTAAGTCTCAGTGAATAGGTCACAGGAATAGAAGGAGCACTTGTTACTGAGACAGGTTCACAGTTTAATGCTTGATTAGGAATTTCAGCAGTTCTTTCTGAGTCCAGAGTCACATCCACAGTGACGCTGCTGTCTGAGGTTGATTCAGGTCCAGGATGTGCAGTGGAGTTTGAGATTGTGGATACTCGACCTTCATCGAAAATTAAAGATGTCTGGGAGCTCGTGTGACCTGGATCGGGGTCACTCTGCCTGGATGTGGATGTGAGTGGAGGGGTCGAGAGTTGCTCAGAGGAATCATCTGTGACTTGTCTGGTGGAGTGGGCCAGCAAGTCATTCTCCACCCGTGTTACTTTAACAACGCACATTTGTCGACATGGACCAGTGAGCCCTAAAAAGACAAAACAATAAAACAGACACATAAACAGGTACGCAGTTATAGCATAAACTACTGTTCCAAAGTTTGGGGATTTTTAATGCTTATGCTTACCAAGGACACATAAATCAAAAAAACAGTAATGCTGTGAAATATTATTACAATTTAAAATAACAGTTTCCCTATAATTAATATACTTTTCAATGTTATTCATTCCAGTGATGGCAAAGCTGAATTTTTAACAGCCTTAAATCATTCTAATATGCCAAATCATTTCTTATTATTGTCAGTGTTGAAAACATTTGTGCTGCTGCTTAATATTTTTGTGGAATCAGTGGATTCATATTTTGTGGATGCATTTTTCAGGACTCTTTGCTTTGAGTTTAAAAGAACAGCATGTTTTTGAAATATAAATCTTTTGTAAAATGATGCATGTCACTTTTGATAAATTGGTAACACTTTACAATAAGGTGTCTTTCATTAAGTAACATGAACGAACAATGAACACTACATTTATTACACTCTTTATTAATGTTAATGTTAGTGTTATTTAATAAAAATACAGTCATTCATTGTTCATGTTAATTCACAGTGCATTAACTAATGGTAATAAAGTTTGTTATTTTAATAATGCATTAGTAAATGATGAAATTAGCATAAACTAAGATTAATAAATGCTATAAAAATATTGTTAATTCTTAGTTTATGTTAACGAATGTAGTTAACTAAATTAACTACTGAACATTATTATAAAATGTTACTGATAAATTTATTCAATTTATTCTAATTTTTTCTATTATTTTATACATTTAATCCATTTATTAATCTATTTAGTCACTGCTAAATAAATTATTAATTTCCTTTAAAAAAAAGTCATACTGATCCCAACGGTAGTGTGCATTTCATTTTAATTTATTCAGATAATTTTTATTATTTTGCGATTTTTCTGACAGGCCAGTCAACAAATTATACCATGCTAAACCATAGACCACAAGTTTTCATTTGGATTTGACAAAAATGGCATGTTGTGATGAACTAAGACTTACTTAAAACAAAATGCAGTCTTATACTGATTCACAAATGATGTTTGTCCTTAATGTGAGTGTGTTATCAGATCACATCAGATTATATTTGAAAATTAATAGCACACAAAATAAATATGAAAATGCATTTACATTTATTTCTGAATCAGAGAACAACTGCAAATGACTCAGCAGTAGCGTGGGGAATGTATTAAAGGAGGACACGTATTGTGATTGAATAATGTATTGTGAGCTTACACAAATAATACCAGCCTTTTAATTCACCTGAGTACTGTGATTCTTTCTGGTGTTTCACTGAGTCTTCATTATCCTCATTTTTCAATGTTAAATCTGCCCCTCTGCTCCTGCGACCACCCTCCTTCACTGGTGCAGAGTCCACAGTCTTCAGTCGTTTGGAGCATGCACGTGGATAATGGACACTGTTGATACAAAAAAAGATGAATCATCTACCATCCAAGATTGTGAGCTCCAACTGAGCTTGCTAGCAAACAGCATTTTTGTTCCAAATAATTTCTATTTGGCATCATATGGCTCTATATGTTTCTACCTATAATGTTACAGTCTGATAAGTATTTTAACAGTGTGCTCAAGTACTCAGACTTGAATATTGGCAACATTTAAATTTTCATTTTCATTTTAAGTTCAAATTTTCTATTTTATTTCAACTTTCAATTAACAAAAATGATTTATATTATTTTAGTTAACAATAACTATACTAAAGCAGAGGGAGGAGTGAAAGGGTCTTAAGCAGACTTATAACCCAAGTTGCTCTGCAAATGTCTCCTCAAACTATTGTTCTGAAAGCAGTTGACCTGAAAAAGGAAGCTGAATATAGAAGATATACCTTGTTGAAACCCTGCTAATACCTTGAGGTGGAAGGTGCTTTCCTACGACGCCTCTGAAGCCAGCTCTGCAGCTCCGGTGTGGTGCTGGGTGTGGCCAAGGTGTGATCCAATGGACATGAGTCTTTGCCTTGTGTCCAAGCCTGATAGCGATCTGGCTGGAATCGTCTAACAAATGGATCCATGGAGATCTTCACCATGTCCTTACTGCATGTACACTGCAAGAGGACAGGTTTTTCAGAAAAAAAAAAAAAAATTAAATAAAAAGAGCATCAAATGTTCACCAGCTGCAGATGAAGGTAACACGAAGGTGCCAGATTTACATCAGCAACAGCTGTTAATACGTGTTTCTTAGTACCTGCGTAGCAACTTTTCCATAATCGATCCACCGGATACTGGCGAAATTGGTGGATTCAGCACAGTTGAAGCCATGGTTGAAGCCAGCGTGGTAGCCATAGGGAAATGTAATCATAAACTCCCCTGCTTCCTGTGTTATCTGTAATAATATATCAGTTTATTGTGAATACATACGAGGAGAACTGAGACACCACAATATTATTCTTAAAACTAAAATAGTTTAGAAAATTGATTCTAAAAGACTGCGGATTGCCTTATCAAATGGTATGCTGTATTTCTTTAGTACAGAGGGGGATATCAGTGTCATCTTGTGTCTCAGGAACGCCTCACAGCTTTTAAAGCTGTTAGGAAAGAAACCTAAAGACAAAGACACATTTAGCACACCCAGTACAACACAAAGGAAATAATTATATCTAGGTTAGCCAGATACATCCATACACCCATTTTTCTGGACATGTCCTGTCCAGGATATCTAAATGTCTAGGTTTATGACCTTATTTTGCTATTGATGTGCTCTCTACCGTTCTCATACATTATATGCGTGTGTATTTGCATTGCTTTGACTGTTTTCTGTAGACCCCACCTTCTTGCACAGCATGATTGGTTGATCATGTACAATGCCTTCACGCATTTGCTCAAACCAAATTTGAGTTGTTACTTTCAGGAAGTTTGAAAACAATAGGAAATCAAAGCCAAAATCTGGACATTTTACTGTATGGTCAACCTAGATATACTGTATACAAGCAAGTATGATGATTTCATGAATTTCATATAAGATGTCAGTATACTGCACACTCCTTTAAAAGACTACTTTGTAGTTTTACTTTAAAATGTTTACCTATAGCAAGACGCTCCAATCTCTTCCCATGTTCTGGAGGGATGGCATACCTGTGAAATTGGTATTTATTTATTTATTTATTTTTAAAATGGCAGATTCCAGGTTCTCTGAGGTAGATGAAGAAAGAAGTTTAAATAGATCTACGCATACTTAAGAAACACAGAAAACCACAGTGAGTCCTACCAGGATTTGGGCTCCCCAAAGTGCAGGTAGTTGATGCTGTAGAGGTCCATGTCCTCCGTGTGCCAGGAGAAGCTGGTTTTCCACATTCCAAAGTACAGATAGGGTGTGTTTACACCCTGAATGGACACTCCACAATCCTCCTCAATCACATCCAAGATTGAATTCAAGTGTCCGATGTTCCACTCTTCAATGTCCTGAGATAAAAGCGGCAAACATGATCTCAACTATCACCTGCTTACCAGTTTACAGCACAAAAAAAAGAAAGTACCATGGCACTACCAAGACGTTTTTGATATAGTGCACAGTAATCTTATATTTTCCCCTCATTATTGCACAACTGATTAATTAATATTTTTTGTGGGTTTTTTTTAGGATTATTCTCAGAATTATCTTAAAATACCATGTAAATATCCTGGTAATTCATTATTGTAATCATTCAATATATATAACAAAGCAGTGGAACTGCATAATACTCAATACTTATTTTTGATCACAGCAAAAGAATAACTGAATAAATCAAATAAATAGCAAATAATATGCTAACATTATAATTATAATAATTATAATAATATAAATAACATTGGGGGCAGTGTGGCCTAAAGGATAGAGAGTCCGACTTGTAACCCAAAGGTCACGAGTTCGAGTCTCAGGTCCGGCAGGAATAGTGGGGGGAGTGAATAACCAGTGCTCTCTTCCGCCTTCGATACCACGGCTGAGGTGAGAC
>JAUZSZ010000075.1:1338213-1348749 GCA_034780575.1 Labeobarbus marequensis | reverse complement strand
GAAACAAAGATAATTATAATTACTATTGGATAATAGTAACTTTCAAACTTTTAAAAGGTTTTTTTTTTTTGTGGAAGAATAAAAGACATGATTTACCAAATTTTGGCCCCAAATGATACAGTTCTTCTCAAAATCAGCAAGATCTTTATGTATTTATTCTTTAAAAGCAAGATCATAAAGTGATCATAAATACTGTACTTATTACGTATGTATTCCAGCATATTCCCGGTTATCATTGGTGAATAATGATTTAAATGTTGGCATTTTTGTCACATTTAGCTATTATATGCCTCATTTATGATGTTTCATTTATGATATTTTAATACACTCAAAATAAAATTCCAAGGTTTTAGAAGCAATGCCGTAAATGAACTGTTTTGGGTTTCTCAAATATCATTTCAGTGAGCACTGATTTGTGTGAAGAACATTTTAAGTATCTGAAAACCCTTTTTCCACTTTAAAGCACCATTTTTAATATAAAGGTTCTTCTTGGAGAGTGTAGTTCTTTCACCAAATCTTTTTTTTTTCTTTCTTTTTCTGTTTTGGACTGCCCTTTGGGCATTGTGAGTGGTTCTTCTATGACAACAGTTGTGTAATGATTATTTAGTAAATTCTGCTTTTATTTTTTTCTGGTAAAATTGAGGCATACAAGTTTGGAATGACATGAGAGTGAATAACTAATTACAGAATTTAGATTTGGGTGAGCTATCCCTTTAAAACAATATCATTGCAGTAACAGGAACTACAATGTGTGTGTATGTGTTCCAAAGGTGGTTTTTGGTGCTAAAGTTGTGTGTACGTGTGCAATAGAGATATCAGTGTAATCCATGTTGCAAGGCTCCACAGCAGTGCTGCAAACATGAAGACTGAGCATGAAATGAAATGAAATGTGCCACTGTAATCCATAATCGACCTGTACATGATGTATTGACTGAGAGGGAGATCTCTCTCTCTATCTCTCTCATTTCATCTCTGTCTCAACATGTCTGTCTCTTTCTGCTTGATTTCATGTCCTGGTCCTCTCTTCCAACATGTTCTGTTTGTGGTCCAACCGGATGCTTGAATTTAGTCGAGTGTGAAACGCTAGCGAGTATGTTTGTAAGCACGCGTATCTCCAGTCTCTTGTAGTGAGGTACCCTTGTGTGTGTGTTTTGTCTTTGAAGTGTGGGGTTGTTACACACTGTTTGGTTTTCACACTCACATTCACCACTGCTCACCTAACTCACTGTGGTCTGTTCATGGACCATGATGCATTTCACTGCACCGCTCATTTGAATTCTGCCTTCCGTCTCCTCCGTCAAGTGGAGTGTAATTGCCCGTGTGGATGTAAATCTGGCATTTCTGATACAAAGACTGATTCAAAGTTTCAAGAATATAGAATGGCATGAAGGAACAGAGAGGACAGAGTTGTGGCTTAGCAGATGGTGCTCTTGTGGGAGATAAATGTTTGAATCCAGCGCGCAACATTTCTTATTCCCATTCCCGCATTCATTTCCTGTTCTCTCTCTAGTATAATTTCCATAAAAATGGCAAAAAGGCCATAAAAATAATGAAGAGAGTGAAAGGGCTGCACAGAAGGTATGAAAGCGATTTGGAGGGATGGATTCTGACAGGAAATGAGAATGAGCGAGGAGATTATTTAGCTGATGAAGGAAGTGGAGGAACAGGAGAATGGAGGCCAGGAGGAGAGAAAAACATGCCTTTGGTCAAGCAGGCGCGAACGCTGTGTGTGTGTGTTTGATCACTGTTTGATTGGATTAAGGTCTGCTCCAGGCAGGGTGAATAGGGACGTAATGCATTTGCTCCGTGGTCCATGTCAAGTATTTTTCAGGGGGTCTGTGAGGGCTGCTGACCCCCCATGTCTGCCCTTCTGTGGGGCATTTACCCTTCTCTGTATCGCTGGTCTCACATATCCAGACCTTTGACTAAATGGCGAAGAGTCTGGTCCACATTGCAGCTTATTCTGGCCAAGAAACACCCATTTAGACAGGAAGAGAATGCAACCAACCATAGTTCGTTTTGCATGCCATTTGGAGGCGGGTTTATCCAAAATAGAATTAACCAGAGTGGCCAAAAAAGTAATTAAAATAACGCTATGGTAGTTTCTAAGATGGGTTGTATGGAAAACACTGGATATAAAGTGGAATATTCAGTTGTACTTGTGGAGCAATCTCTGAAGTGCAGCAATAGTGCAGCAATCTCTGAATATCATTTAAATATTTGATGGCACTAACTCAGCAAACCTTTGTGAATCAAATGATTAGTTGTTCCTCAAAAGCACTTGAGGCAGTCGTGCACACGGTTGTTGCATTGCATCTTGCTGTTTATGCACCAGTGCTGTTTTGTGTAGAAGTTTAGTTACAACCATGTTCTTTTATTTCCTGTCTAGTTTGCAAACAACTTGAAAAATCAGTTGCACAATACAACGCTAAACAAGGACGTTTTTAGTTCTGATTTTTTGCCCAAATTTTTGACTAGTTCTACCACAAAATTTGAGGGTTTTTTTTAAATTATTGTGTATTTATATATTATGTTTAGTTTACATTATATATTTACATAGTATTTAATAATTCTAAATTATACTTAAAGTGCCCCTATCATGCTATTTGAAAGGTTCATAATTTGGTTTTGGGAGCAACAGGTTTACATGTATGCAAGGTCAAAAAAACGCTTTCCTTTTCATATAATATGCATTTAAATTTACCGACTCTCAAACGATTTATTCAAAGATTCATCTTTCCAAACCCCTCCTTTGTGTGAGGTTACTCTGCTCTGATTGGTCTGATGGCCCAGTCTTTCAGAAATGGAATGTATAGTAAAAACCCAAACAATAAGAGTATATGCATTAGCTGAACACAGACATTGGAGCACAGATATATCACTGCAGTTTGTAAACCAACATATTGCTCCATCCTTTATCATGACTCCAGGCAATAAGAGTGACAGACATTCTGTATTAATCAACACATTTCTAAACAATAGTGGGCTGACAGCTGATTAGCAGATTTTTAAACGTGAGTTAGCTGGTGTCCTACAGCTGCATTCAGTCAGTGTATACACAACACAACACACACAACTACATATTTTGCATGCTTGACAGAACATTACAGCAACATTTTTTTTGCAGGCTGTTTACATTCATATACAGCTATCACACACTGCATGAAAGGTCATTTGCAAAAATCCACAAAAGGGACACTTTAAGTAGCTCTAAAAGATGTGAATGAATACATGTACTGCATACTTTATAAAATATTACTGAGATGTTTTTAATACTTTAAATTTGAAACAACTGTTATTTTTAGAAATTTGTTAAAACCTCATCTGCACTACCTTTCAAAAGTTTGGGATCGGTAATGTTTTTGAAAGAAGTCACCAAGGCTGTCAGTCTTCACATGATCCTTCGGAAATCATTTTAATATGCTGATTTGGTACTCAAAATATTTTTTTTGTTCATTCAAGATTCTTAGATGAATGAAAAGTTCAAAAGAACAGCATTTATTTGAAATTGAATTTGGTAACAATTTAAAAGTCCGTTTTGATCAATTTAATGCATCCTTGCTGAATAAGAGCATTTCTTTCAGAAAAACTACTTTTGAATAGTAATAATATGTTAGCCAAATAGGTCAAATGAGGGTTCAGTGAGTTGTCCCAAAACCTTTACATTGACCCTAGGTCATCGGGCTATCTATATTGTTTTAGTTCTGCAATAAGAACCAAAAAATGGGACTGAACATGAGCAACTTCTCCTTTCCCTTTCTCCCTCTCTTAAACGTACACCCTCGCACACAAAGGTACACGGGGTCGCACACATTCTGGCTCCATTGTTATGTATGGCTGTGTTAATCTGACTGCTGGCCTCTCTTCCGCTCTCTTTGTCCCCTCCGCCAGCCCAGTGGCAGAAGTCAACAGCACCGCACAAAGGGCCCGCAAAACTGGTTAACGGCGGGGCCTGCTTGAGGCTTTGATCAGCTTTTTTAGGGTTCAGTCCCATGTTCCCCCTCCCGGTGCTGTGGAGTCTGCTAGAGGAGGCTGAATGGTTACACTTGAGGGAGGTTGTTAAGGGAGATGAGTGCAGAGAGAGGTGCTCAGGATGGATGCGGGTGTCCCTGCATGGTATGGGATGTCATGTGCTGTCTTTGCAAACAAATTACCCCAATTGCTTACTTTTTAAGGTCTAGTTTATCCAAAAAGCCAAAGCCATAATGCTTTTGTTAATCTTCGAAACACAGTTGAAGATATTTTTTAACGAAACCTGTGAGATGTCTGCCCCTCAATTGAAAGTCCATTGCCCAAAAACTTTCATGATTTAAGAAGACCATATGATTTGAGCGGTTTAATTAGAGTCTGAAGATGGTGAACTTGATCTTCAGCGTCCATATTTGGGTGTAGTGTTTTCACCATTTATTGCAATTCAACATCAAGATCATGGTCTGCTATGCTATTGAAAGCCCGCTTTTCATGATCCAGTCAGTTCCAATGAATCAGTAACATCGTGCTCAACCTTTTTTCCCTCATTGAATATTCTGCTTCATTTGGAAATATGTCTCATTACAAATGCCTTGCTCAATCGTGGTAGCCTCAAATTCCTTCAAATGCATAGTGCATGCAAAAACGGTGAGCTGTAAACAACTAAGCTGACTGAATTTTAGGCCAATAGTCAGAAGTCTGGCTGAGTGAGCCTACAAAATTGGTATTTAGTGGATCAGTCTAAACGAGAAAATTATCAGATAACATTCATATTAATGTCAAAGGCTCTTGATCGGCTGCTCGACCCCATAGAACTATGCAATTTTAAATATGCCATATTTGCTCATGGTGGCTAATGGGTGGTCAGATCTGTTTTGGGCCAGTCACCTTAACCAAAATGCCATGTGACAGTAATCAAAGGATGTGACATGACAGCACCAAGTGGCTTTGGATCACGTGGGGTTTAAACCTACAACCTGACCAAGTTTTTAACCATTATGCCACACCACCCTTATTTCAATAATTTATGATGAACCATAATTCTTTATGTTTCTGCACACTTTTAATGAATATAAAAATTGTTCTAAAATTAAAAAAATTGGGGTATTTTCAGCATTAATAATGATAACAGGTGTTCCTTGAGCACCAAATCAGCATATTAGAATGATTTTTGAAGAATCGTGTAAGACTGAAGTAAAGGCTGCTGAAAATTTGGCTTAGCTATCAAAGGAGTATATTAAAATAGAAAAAAAGGTTTTATTTATTTATTTTTATTTTTATTTTTGTATTTGATCAAATTAATGCAGCCTTGGTGTGCATAAGATTCTTCTTTTAAAAAAACAATAATTCTGAATGGTCTTGTATATTGACTATGAAATTCTTTGTGGCCTCATGTTCACTTCAGAACTGGTTAAATGAATTTTCCAAAGAGGATCCCATTAACAATTTTAGTAGCAGTTTAGTTCAGGACCGTGATTCAGCTGTGAGAGGAAACACTCAGAGAGTCCCAGACAGTTTGTGTTTTGAGATACGCCTTCACATGGCCTGTTCCCTACACACAGAGTACTCTTAAAGTCAGAATAGTGTCTCAGTCTCTTTCTCTCTAATGGGAGCTTGTGTTCATGGTTAATTAGTTTCTCCTACACATCCGTTTTGTTCTCCATGGACCCAACGCTGGTGGCCGGGCGCACGCCAGCTTTCTTCTCTCTCAGACTATTAGTCAGCTGGAATTCATTAAAACACACACACTGATGAAGTTGCACCCTGCGCGCACACCTCTTATTTTTATTTGTTGGTTCTATGTTAATTAGCATACCTATGAGACTTACAAGTAGCATCTGTCGCTATTCCGCTATTCCCCCCTCCCTTGCTCTACTTTTCATCCTTCTATCTCGGTCTCGCTGTATGGAAGCAAAAGGTTTTTTGTGATGTTGAAAATGGCTTACTCTCTAGCGCCCCCTCTGGTGGTGGTGTATATTTTTTGTGGATGCCAATTGGAAAAAGTCCACATACTGTTTTATTTAAGTGTATGAGGGGATTTGATGTGGAAACTGGGAGGATTTATGAAAATATTCCTAATATTCATATGAGAAATACATAATAGCATCTTTAGTGTGTGTGTGTGTGTCATTATGAATAGGCCTGGCAGGATTACCATAGTGAGGTCCTCCTTTCTCTGGCTTTGTGTGATTGCTGGGCCGTGACTGACGAGGCATTTCCCCCACGTAGAGACACGAAGGTGTGTGTGTGTGTGTGTGTCTGTGAGAGAGAGAAAGAAGGGGGGCATCAGGATTAAAGGAAATGTTTCCTGTTTATTGTACTGGGGTCCTCGGGGATGTTTGGTGGGCAATGTTGCGATGTGTTGGGTGTGTAGATTTAAAAAAGTAAACACATTAATGAATGAACGTATATGGTTTGTTTTCCTAACCATTTTAATTATTTTACATGTAAGTGTGAATATCTGTAATTGTGTGGGGGTTTTTTGCCTGTGAAAATATGACTTCAAATTTTGTTTCATGAATCAGTATAATTTTTCAGTGCAATTAGTATGTGACACATTAAACTAGCATCAGTAATTGCTGGTATCATGCTGATTTTGATGACCCTGGTCAGCTCTGGTCAGTTCCCCGCAAGATGTTTTGTGTATTTTCATTACTTTGGACTGCAGTTTTGGAGGTTTTTGTGTGTGTGTGTGTGTGTGTATGTGTGTGTGTGTGTGTGTGTGTGTGTGTGTGTGTGTGTGTGTGTGTGTGTTTTATATGTATGTATGTATGTGTGTGTGTGGTGTATTTTAATGCAGTGTGTGTTGATGTGCAGCTGTGTATTGCTGTAGTAACTGTCTCTCTGTCTCTTGAGAATGAGCTAAAAAAAAAAAAAGGTCAAATTAGGGGAGTGGGCCTCTTTTATCATCCACACACACACATAATCACACACAATCTCTTATTGAAGTTTTATCTAATTTCATGTTGATCGTTTCAGTTTGTTTTTTTCATGTACTGAACTTTTTTTTTTTTTTTTTTGTAGAACATGCAAATGATGAAGAGAATAAACAGATCTGGGCTGTATCAGAAAAGGATAAAGAGGTAATGTTGCTTTTTTTGTAAAATATGATATGAATAAAAATAATACTGGAATTTTATAACATACTTTTTATTAAACAGAAAATAATTGGTATTTTTAAGGATTGTCTTTTATAGGAATTGATTACCATTTTGTGTGTGTGTGTGTGTGTGTGTAGGCTCAGATCTCTAATAAAGGGTTTGGCCCGAGGCGTGTTTCAAACCGGTACTACGCTGAAAAATCCATCACGTGTCACAACTGCAGAAAGTCCGGCCATCTCTCCAAAAACTGCCCCACACCAAAGGTACATCATTATCCACCCGTCATTCTGTATACACTATAGTCACCTGCCCCACAGCAAAGATCATTAACCCTTTATTTCCACTCATTGATCTGCTGACACCTATAGTACGCATTAGCCCAACAAAACTGTCAACTATACAATTTAGCCACTTATACAAAATGCTGCAATTGATTGAATCAAAACTGGATTTTAGACAGTTGGATTAAAATAAAAAATAATTAACCATGCATTTTGGAACAAAGTTTTTGTGTAAGATAAGTGCTGAACAGTGGAAAAAATTATTTTAATTCACTGGATTGTTATAATTCACAAGTACTTAATACACTACCATTCAAAATGTTGGGGTCAGTAAGTTTTTAAGAAAGAAATTAGTACATTTATTCAGCACAGATACATTCAATTTGTGTATTTGAAGTAAAATATCTTTAAGAATATCATGATATATGCTGTTACCATACTGTTGTCTACTTCCTTAATACAAATGATCTTTTAGATTTGAGGATTGTTTTGTTCTTTGTTCTTTTGATACTCCTATTTTATTTAATCTGTTTTAAACATTGTTATATTATATATTATTTGTTTGCACAAAATAGCAGTAGAAACTGTGATATTTAGTGTAGTAATTTTATTGCTATTATTATTAAAATGACAAATCTTTGATATTCACCATTATACAAGACCCTTTAGAATTCTTAAAAAAATAAGAAATCAAACCTAAAAATAAACTTTTCTGGTTTTAATGCTTTGAAGACAATTTCATATGCCAACTTTATAATGTCATAGTTGTCCTTATTGTGACATGGAGTGTGTGTGTATGTGTGTGTGTGTGTGTGTGTGCGCTCATGTGTTTATGAGCAGAAGGTGCCATGCTGCTCATTATGTGGGCTTCAGGGACACCTTGTGAGGGTCTGTCCGAACCGTTACTGTTCTAACTGCTCGCTGCCCGGCCACACCAGTGATGACTGTCTGGAGAGAGCTTACTGGCACAAACGCTGCCACCGCTGTGACATGACCGGACACTTCTTTGACGTGAGTAGCGCTGTGTATGTGGTGGTGTTGTGTGGACCATGGAGCTGAGATGTGTCTCTGTGTGTGTGTGTTGGGTTTGGAGTGTATTGTGTTGCATTGTGTGTGTTGCTTGTTTGTTTGTGTGTGTGTGCATCTCCTGGGCCATTCTTTCTCTCATTAAGACAGACGCTTCACAGGCTGTGAGTGGGACACACGCTCCACTCGTCACCCCCAACAACAAGCCCACCGAGAGAGACAGAAATGGGGGAGGAAGAGAAACAAGTCAAACTGATACTTTTAGAAACTGCAGGAGAGATAAAAGAAAAAATATATATCTTGTGAAAACAAAGGTCGGAAACATGTTTTATAATTAGAGATGAGTCAGGATCAATTAGTGGAGTAAACTAGTTTTTTCTTTGACCATTGGTCTTGCATTGTTTTTTTTTGTTTTTTCAGCATCTCACGCAATGTGCGTTGATTTTTTTTTTTTTTTAAGATAAGATTCAGTTAAAAATAGTTGCCCCGCATTCTGTTCAATGGTGTTTTTGAACACAAGAACACATTCCCTCACCGTAAAAGCTAGTTGAGTTTGTTCATCTTTTGTTGTCTTGTGATTTGGAAACAGTTTTAATATAATTTTGGGATAGTTTTAATTGAAACGAAATTGGCCCCATTCATGCATAACATGACAAACAAACACATTTAGGTTTTGGGCGCAGTTAAACAGTGCTGCTTCAAGATATTCTGCTGCATTCTATTAGTCAAAGTAAGAAGTTTTTCTGATTATCTAGGCTCAGTAAGTTCTCATATCACATGATAACATTCACAGTGGCCATCATCCCTCTAAGACCTCTAATTGATTATGAATCTGGAGTAAGCAGTAAATATAGAATGCAGACCTTAGTTAATCTTACTGGTTAGCTGAACAAACAATTCTTCAGCCGCTAACACAACATGATTTTTAATTATGCTTATAATCTATAATTACACCAGTCTCAAAAACTGCTATGTGGTGTTCGGTAATGAACTCTGAGAGTTAACAAATATCAGTCCATTTACTTTACGGTTTCTGGCTCACTGTAACATACTTCTTCATAATGAATGACCTCAGTTCTTCTTATTTACATATTTGTTACACGTTTATGGTATGAAAATGTGGAGCACTGAATTTAGTCTTAACAAATATTCAGACGCAAAAATATTCAAATATTCAGTTAAAAATTATTGCATTTTTTTTCAGTTTTATGATCTCTCTTTATATGGTTTCACTCTTCCCATTATTTTATTACTTGAAACTATTTTAAAACCTTTTTTTCCATGTTTGGCAATTTTGTAACACTTGTAACACTAATCACCCTGATAACATGTTCCCTTGTAAACACTATTTGTGTTTAATTTGCCTCAAAGCTCATTTGGATGTGAAAATATGAACTTGCTTCAAATTGGCTTCAATATTTGTCTGATGTTCCATAGTGTTCAAAAGACCTTTATTTTCCCACTATCAAAGCACCCCTATATATGACTTTATAAAAATGTAGTAATTTTGTCAAAGCTCTTATGGTTTTAGACAACCAATAAGGCAGTGAACCGTCCTCATAAAAAGAACAACAACGTAAGGGCAGTCACTGTAATTAATAATAATAATAAAACAAGTCTGGAAGTTCAAAAAAACATCTTTGGTATTTGGCAGTATGAAATGTTTTTAATAGCTTCACTGCTGTATCATCTTGTCACAGCGAGTGAGGAAAAGGAAAGCAGATTCTTAGAGATTTTGAATGTTTCCTTCAATACACTCAGCAGGGTAAACCCTACAGGGGGTGCTGAAACATCTGCCTGGCTCTCAGGTGGGGTTAAATGAAAAGCTAACTGTATAAATGAGTCCAGCTGCTGTGCCCTCAGCACTTTAAAAGAGAGATGCACTAAACACCCTCGCTCAGTGTCTGTTGAGGCAGCTTGAGCTGTCAGCACAGAACCTCTTTCTTATCCTACTATTGTCCTTTCCTTTTCAGTTTATTTTTTCCTTTGTCCTGTTGCATTTTTCTTTTTTTCTTTTCCCTGTTCCATTTCCTTTGTCTTTTTTCTGTTCTATTTTCTTTTTCCTGTTCCTTTATTTTTCCATTTTCCTTCTCTTCTCTTCTCTTCTCTTCTCTTCTCTTCTCTTCTCTTCTCTTCTCTTCTCTTCTCTTCTCTTCTCT
>JAUZSZ010000075.1:1290109-1301401 GCA_034780575.1 Labeobarbus marequensis | reverse complement strand
TATATATATTCACAGGGTTATTTATATATATATATATATATATATATATATATATATATAAAACCCTGTGAAAATATGGAAAATTCGTTTATATTATATCAACACAGTACTGCTTTCCCTGAATTCAGGCCTCAGTTATGAATTTTGTGTAAATTTACTGTAAACATACCAATAAATTTACCTAACCTGACACTTATAAGAAATTACTCGAGGTGAGATCATGCCTTATATTCAGCAAAACCATGATTGGACTATACTTGGATCAAAGCAAAACACCTGAACATGGGAGTGTAAATGCTTATTTACTCAACCCCACCCTCATTTAATGTCTTCATTCACCTACTTCCTCTCCATTACCTCTCCTTTCTCTCTTCATACACTTCTCATAACTAACCAAGAAGTGCAGGAAGCCACGGTGGCCCTCACACTGCAGGTTATCTGCCTGTTCTTCTCCCCCACTGACTATCATCCTCTGTGGAGTCAATGACCTGTAACCACCTGGGCAGAAGAGCATTGAGGATACATAAGACTTCATATCAATAATTGAAAGAAACTCTGCCCCCTCGTTTTAATTTATTGATAAGCCCACCTTGCAATATTCCTTAATTACTCCGCCACCTGCACGCCCACCCTATAGAATGCAGAGGAAGCCATTACAGGAGGCCAGAAAATGATCCGCTGCATCAACAATTGTATCTTTGTGTGGCTAAGACGGAGAGTTAGGTGTTGGGTTACATTAGTGCCCTCATGTTGATCATGATAGGGCACATTCCTTTGAAGCTTATTAGAATTGCTAAAACAATAGACCTTCACAAGCTGTCATGCCGCAATAACTGTGAGGCTCTTCTAGTGTGTCCATCGCAGGAATTTCAAGCATCTGTACAGTTTTGATCAAGTGCTGTGGACAATTCACTGAGGACATCACATTTCAAATTGAGAATAGGCATTTCCTGAAGTTTCAAAGAAAAAGGGGCACAAACAAAAAGTTGACAAGCCAGTCTTCATCGTTTCAGTTAGCTGTCAGCATAGCATTTTTAACAAGGTATTTTCAGTGGACTTAGATTTAGCTGAATTCAGCCATACAGTCTCATGAGATGACTGATAGGATTCTCTTTAATGCAAACAGGTTTGGCAAAAACCGTGCGAGTTGGACTGCATTCTGGTCTGGTTTGATGTCAGACAAAATAATAAGACATGAGCAGTGTTGGGGAGTAACTAGTTACATGAAACGGAATTACGTAATTTAATTACAAAAACGTAATTGTAATTAGTTACAGTTACTAAGAAAAAATGTGTAATTAAATTACAGTTTACTTATGAAAATGTTAATGATTACAAAGGGAGTTACATCTGTTTTTTTCACACACACTCTCACATACAGATTTAAATGAATTCTTTCATAGATTGCAGTGACTGCTCTAAAATATGAAACACCAATGTTCCAGAAGTTTATAACATGCTTATCCGATAACTTTTATATTTCCTATCCACCTTTTTCTTCAACGCAGAAGTAAGCCTATGGGTGAGACTTCCTGTTAATTAGCCGCTATAGGTAAATAACGAGGAGAATAACAACATGCAGCAAACGGTAAAACTGTTGGCACTACAAACCAGTGTGTTCATAATTAATATAATACATTAAAATAATATGGTAAGACACAAATTTTCAGTATCAAGCAGCAAAACGAACTGTTTTGTACAGCTAAAAATAGCTGGCCGCGGATGAGACCAGAAGCTAGACCCATAAAATTTACAAATGGCCATGTCCATTTTTACAGCAAGAAAGAGGTGGATAGGTCGAACCACCAGCCTTCTTGCTAGTTTAAATTATTTATTTATTTATTTTATTTTATTTTTAACTTGCCCCACCAGACAAAAAACTTGATTAAAACTTAAGTGACACAAAATAACCAGCGACGCATCGAAATGCAAGAAGGATTCTTCTGATTTTATTAAATTAAAAGTAAACAATGATTGATAATGGATAGTGTATTTATGGTATCAAGGTCGCACTGCCTGTCTCTTTGTGAGAGACTTCAAAACAAATGAGCGTAACAGCACACATAAAGAAACTCAGAAGAAACACACTGAGGTAAATTCAAAATGTGTAGTTTATTTATTACATCGTATTAAGTAACATACCAGGGGAGCTTTTTTGCTGAATATTCTCACAATTGCAAATGTTACATTGATTTTAGTTCAATAAACAAGTAGTTAGTCAAATAGTTAAGTTACTCACAATTCAGACACAATATTTACTGTTTTATTCTGTTCCACCAACGAAAATAGTTCCAAACAAGGATCAGAGCAGAAGTATAGCACATTCTCCAAGCAACACTAGGCCGTGTTTTGTTACTGAATGATTCAGCATTTTGAACGAATCAGTTGAATGAATGACTCATTGACTCACTCATTAAGTGACTTACCGCTACTTACTGGTAGTTTAGTGTTTAGAAGTATACATTTTCCCCCCAACATTTCTTATTTGTATATTCTTAAATGTATAAAACATTAATCTCCTTATTTATTGCAGTTGTAATTTTGCAGAGTAAATTATTTAATCTGACTTGTAACAGTCCTATAGAATTTATTGATAAATTGTATGCATCACCTTTCATGTCATATTACATTTCAATTTTTTTTATTTTTTTTATTTTTTTTTTTTAAAGAGCATTTATAAAAGTAAGTTAAAAAATATGGAAATAAAAGCCGGCATGTAAATCTCTTGTCTGATATTCATCTTCATATTTTGGCCTCACTGTCCCAATACTTTTGGAGGGGAGTGTATGTATGTAATATTATGTGTATTTCCATTACAGGTTTAGGTCTTAAATTTCATAAAAGGTGGTGTTAAAAAGGTCTTAAATTTCACTTGTTCATATCTGTAGAAACCCTGAAAACAATCAAGATGAAATTGAAGTGCAAACTTTAAGTTTTAATTCAAGGGGTTGAAAAAAATATAACAAAAGGTTTAGGAATTACCATGTTTATACACAGTCCCCCCATTTTCAGGGGTGCAGATGTAATTGGACAAATAAATATAATCATAAATAAAATGTAAATTTTTAAAATTTTGTTGAGAATCCTTTGCAGGCAATGACTGCCTTAAGTCTGGAACTCGTGAACATTACCAGAGACTGGGTTTCCTCCTTTGTGATGCTTTGTCAGGCCTGCAGCTGACTTCAGTTATTGGATGTTTGTGGGTCTTTCTGCCTTTAGTTTTTCTTCAACAAGTGAAATCCATGCTCAATTAGGTTGAAATGCGGAGATTGACTTGGCCATTGCAGAATATTCCACTTGTTTTACCTTCAAAAACACCTGGGTTGCTTTTGCACTGCTCCACCATGTTTCACAGATGATGTTGTATGCATTGGTTCATGAACTATTCCAAGCCTTCTCCATACTTCTATCTTCCCGTCATTCTGGTTGATCTTAATTTCAGCCATCCAAAGAATGCTTTTCCAGAGGTGGTCTGGCTTTTTTTTTTTTTTTAAGATGTTTTTTGGCAAAGTCTAATCTGGCCTTGTTTGCACCTCGTGGTGAACCCTCTGTATTTGTTCTTGTGAAGTCTTCTCTTGATAGTAGACTTTGACAGTGACACACCTACCTCTTGGAGAGTGTTCTTCTCTTGGCTGGATCTTGTGAAAGGGTTTTTCTTTACCGTGGAGAGGATCCTGCGATCATCCACCACTGTGGACCTCCGTGGACGTCCAGGCCTTTTTATGTTGCTGAGCTCACCAGTGCGTGTTTTTGTTTTTTGTTTTTTTTTTGTTGTTGTTTTTTTCTTCAGAATGTACCAAACTTTTGATTTGGCCACTCCTAATGTTCCTGCTGTCTCTCTGATGAAGCCTAACAATTATCTGTTTCACCTATATGGAGAGCTCCTTTGACCGCATGATGTGGGTTCAGAGCAACAGCTTCTAAAAATTCTATCTTACGTAAAAGTACAGATCTATGTAAAATGCATATCATGTCTGAGTGCATTTGTTTTGCAGGCACTAAAACACTAAGATAATTAAGAAATTGTGTAAAACATTCAAGTTGCAGCTTTTTGAAAGCACTAAATTTTTGTTATACAAAGATAGAATTCTGATGTTTTTTACACAATTTGATTTGTTGCTGGTTTAAACTAAATATTATTTGACTTCTGCTACAGTGTTGAGTGTATAATTTGTCTCCTGCAAACCAGTTTTTGCACAGTGTCTTGTGTTTGTAGGCACTAAAAGGGATGTTTGTGTATTTTATAGACTTGCAGTTCTTGGAAAACTGAATTCATTTGTAAAGGAGTGGATTTCAGAAATCAGTGAATCAAAGGTAAATAACACTGCAGGTCTTTTGACCTGATCACCAAGTTACATGAGATGCTTTTCTGAATTTTCCCTTTTCCCTCATAGAATCTTCCACCGTCAGCAGTAGTGAATGTTGGTGGAAAAATCTTTACTTTTGGGTCATATAGGTTGGGAGTGCACACGAAAGGTATATTTAATGAGCTTGATTGTACTGTGGAGCAGTAGCATGACCTTTAAATATCTGCAATAATAAATTAAAGGCTTTACAGTTATAAAGGGGTATATGTACTGTATTGTGCATATCAAATTGATTCTTTTTTCTTAAGGTGCTGATATAGATGCTTTGTGTGTTGCCCCACGTCACGTCGAAAGAACTGACTTTTTTTCATCTTTCTTTGAAAAACTAAAGCGACATGATGAGATTAAGGATCTACGAGTGGGTACTTTTTCTGTTCCTTATTTATTAGTGTTGTCAAAAGTACCGAGCGTGATACCATTCGGTACTGAAATTTTAAAAACGTCCATTTCCCGCTAACATTTTAGCTCTGTTGAACAGATTTCTAAATGGTGCTGATTGGTCATTGTGTTTATGCGCTCAATAGATATGACTGTGATTGGCTACAATCCGCTGATAGACGTGGCTTTCAAACGCTCCCATGTTGCTTCTGTGTGAGTGATGATCATTGTAGCCAAATTACAGCCATATCTGTTGAGCGTGTGGAACACAATGACCAATCAACGCTGTTTAAAAATCTGCTCCACAGGGCTAAAATGTTAGCGGGAGATGGACGTTTTTAAAATTTCAGTACCGATTGGTATCACAGTCAGTCCTTTTGACAACACTATTATTTATAGCAAGAGTGACTGTGTATAAAAAAAAATCCTGTGTACTATTCCTTTTCAGGCTGTGGAAGATGCATTTGTACCAGTCATCAAGTTCAAGTTTGATGGAATTGAGGTAAAACACTTTAGTTTATGATATGTTTATATATGTACCCTGGTTGTTATTTTGGTTCAAGCTTTTGTTTTTTTGTTTTTTTCCATCACCTAGATCGATCTGCTGTTTGCCAGGCTCGCTCTACAGTCAATTCCTGATAATCTGGACCTGAGAGGAGACTCTCTCCTCAGAAACTTGGACATCAGATGCATTCGCAGTCTAAACGGTAATACCCTCTAAGATTTTATTTAAAGGGGGGGTACAATGTTGTTTCATGCATTCAGAGTTGTTTACACTGTTAAAGAGTTGGATTCTCATGCTAAGCATGGCCAAAGTTTCCAAAAAACGATTTTGAAGAATTTCAAAAACGTATTGAAAGTTTTTTTTCAATCGTGGATGTTGCTGACGTAAACGATGGTGGAACTCCTTACATGGGCATTTCTCCCAGAAGAGCGCACCCGTGAACACATCGACCAGCGCTGCTGCAAAAGGAATCGCTCGGGAAGAATGTCTATAAAGAAGTGTGTTGTCACTCTTTAGCTCCTCCCACGGTGCACCTCCAGGAGCTTGGCTTTTTTCGGAGAGAATCGTAAAGCTCTATCTTTTCTAAATATGATAAAACTAAAAACTTTTTGGAGATATGAAGGATGCAGTACTACTCTATAGGTATTCAAGATTAACATGAGATTGGGTGAAACTGTGTGTTATGCCCCCTTTAAATGTCACATAACACAGTCTAATTTGTAGATTCCTCCATAAATGTACTTATTTGTTTTGCAGGTTGCCGTGTTACAGATGAGATCCTATATCTGGTGCCTAATAAAGAGAACTTCAGATTAACATTGAGAGCGATTAAACTGTGGGCCAAACGTAAGTCTGATTCAAAACTTGCCTTCAGACACTTTTTGTCTGGTTTGAAATCAAGACTTCTGATGTCTTTTGTTCTGAATCTTGGCTTGACATGCTAAAAGTAAGTTAAAACTGCAATTCAATGATATGTCTTTTTTATTGTGTGTTTGTTTTGGGGTTTTTTAAGGACGTGGAATCTATTCCAACATGCTAGGCTTTCTTGGTGGAGTTTCCTGGGCTATGCTCGTGGCCAGAACGTGTCAGCTCTATCCAAATGCTGTTGCCGCCACACTTGTGCACAAGTTCTTTCTGGTCTTCTCTAAATGGTGAGGTCATAGCACATTCTGTTCATATGGTGGAACTGAAACTTTATGTATTGTTTTGCTGATAATGTCTAGTCCCTTTCCTGCAGTCATGTAATGTCCATTGCTGTTTCCCCCTCTTAACTGCATTTCTGGTCTAATTTTACTTGATCAGGGAATGGCCAAACCCTGTGCTTTTAAAACAGCCTGAAGACAGCAATTTAAATCTGCCAGTGTGGGATCCACGGGTTGGTATTCTCATGCTCATTGTAGTGAAATACAGTTTTCTAGGTTTTCTGGACTTTTTGCTATACAGTTTGTCATTTTATTTATAGGTGAATCCATCGGACAGGTATCATCTGATGCCAATCATCACTCCTGCATATCCACAACAGAACTCCACCTACAACGTGTCCACTTCCACACGCACCATCATGAGTGAAGAGTTCAAGAATGGTGTGTAATAGATTGTTTCTAATTGGCCATTTCTCTTGACCATTTGCTAATTTTCCCAAATTTTCTGTTTTAAGGTCTCACTGTTACAGATGAAATTCTTCAGGGTAAAGCCGATTGGTCCAAGTTGTTTGAACCTCCTAACTTTTTCCAGAAATACAAGTAAGTGGATATCCATAGTGTCATATCAAAGATCAATTCCAGTAAAGACTTAATATTTCTTTTGTTTTTTTTTTTTTTGTTTTTTTTTTTGGTTTGTTGCAGGCATTACATTGTCCTCACTGCCATTGCATCCACTGAGGAAAACCATCTGGAGTGGTAAGAGCTCAAAAAAATACATGACGTACGTGTGTGTGTGTGTGTTGTGTGTGTACATGTTTTTATATCCCGGTGGGGACTTAAACCTGAATACACACAGACTCATGGGGACTTCAACTTGTGTCACGGTGGGGACCTAAATTGAGGTCCCCACGGATAAACAAGCTTATAAATCACACAAAATGAAGTTTTTTGAAAATCTAAAAATGCAAAAAGTCTCCTGTAAGGGGTAGGTTTAGGTGTAGGGTTGGTGTAGGGCAATAGAAAATACAGTCTGTACAGTAGAAAAACCATTAAGCCTATGGAAGTCCCCACAAGGATAGTGAAACAAGTGTGTGTGTGTGTGTGTGTGTGTGTGTGTGTGTGTGTTTCTTTCTCATTACAGTGTTATGCTAAGAGGGAGTGATGATGCTCTGAATGAGAAAGGTTTTAGGAAACTGCTTACAATGAATTATTTCTATTATAGTAGCATTGTTTCCAAATCTGTGAATCTCAAATGCAAACAATCTCTCTCCTCATCGATCAGTTCATGTGTTTTTTCTGTATTTATCTGCAAGTGTGGGTAAATGTTGGCTTCAGTGTTTACATGTTCATATACTCAGTGCTGATTCACATTAAATTTTAATTAAATATGAATCAGCACATATGCACTAATGTGCTTTCAGTCTCATTTTAATATAAATGATAAACAATTGAAAGCATTTTTAAAATTACAGGCATATATACAGCTCAGTGTGAGCCAAATGTGAGTGTGTTTTGAGTGAAAGACAGCAGCGTCCTATTGAAGAGCTACATGTGTTTGCTTTTTTTGATTAACTCTTGCCAGATAAGACAGCCAATGTTGATTAATTTTCTGAAATCTAATCATCTTAGCCGTTCAATTTTGATTTTAATCTTTTTATTAATAAGATCTCAAGCAAACACATCTGCCCAGATAGTCTCCCATTTGATCTGGTGAAATCCCTGTTTTCGTCTGTGTGGTGAAAGAGTCATTACTCAGGATTGAATTTGCTCTGGAGGTAAAGTCATGTGTGTGTGTTGTTGTTGTTATCCCACAGGGCTGTGAGGGTTTCCAGGTGGATGTTTGCGGTGTGTGTGCAGGGGATGGGAACAGATGTGAGTTGTTTAGCGGGACACTCTTTCTTTCTGTGCTCTCTGTTGGCTACCACAAGATCCTGGACATCCCCTCTGGTGCTCAACGAATCAAAATACAGGAAACACAGAAGACCAGGAACTACTTGGGTAATTGAACTGATTTCCTACTAGCTCTTCTTTTTTTTTTTTTTTAAATTTACCTCAGGATCATTATCATGGCACGTTCAGTGTCCCATTAAGCATTCAAGACATAAAACACGTTTTGTGTTCCGAGAACTCTGAGAAGTTATGTTAATTTTATCACAAATTTGACTGTTGACTGCATTTGTTGTTCACAGCTGTTCAACCCTGTTATAAGAGTGTAGGATAAAATTATCAAACAAATAATGTACACTACTGTTCAAAAGTTTGGGGTCGGTATGATTTTGATTGTTTTTGAAAAACGTCTTTTATGCTCACAAATGCTGGGGGTTTTTCTAAACGAACAAGCAAACAAAAGACGCTAAACAAATAATATTATTACAATGTAAAATAACCATTACTCCAGTCTTCAGTGTCACATGATCATTCAAAAATCATTTTAATATGCTGATTTAGTGCTCAAGAGACATGACTTCTTATAATAATTATTATAATGTCAAGTTATAGAAGAACAGCATTTATCTGAAATAGAAATATTTTGTAACATTCTAAATGTTGTTATCATAACTTTTGATCAATTTAAAGCATCTTGGCTAAAGCATCTTGATCTTTCTATTCATCAAAGAATCCTAAAAAAAAGTACTCAACAGTTTTAAATATTGATGATAATACTACTAATAATAATAATCAAATGTTCTTGAACAGCAAATCAGCATATTAGAATGATTTATGAAAGATCACGTGACACTAAAGACTGGAATAATGATGCTGAAAATTTAGCTTTATCACAGGAATAAATAACATTTTAAATTCATTTTTCAATTTTTCAAATAGAAAAGTTATTTTAAATAGTAAAATAACTTCTTTTTTGCCATTTTTGCTGTACTTTGAATCAAATAAATGCAGGCTTGGTGAGCAGAAGAGGCTTCTTTAAAAAAAAGATTAAAAATCTTACTGTTCAAAAACTTTTGACTGGTAGTGTATATTTTTGTCAGGAGTTTTTGATGAATATAAAGTTAAAAAGTACTGCATTTATGTAAAATAAATCTTTTGCAACATTAGAAATGTCTTTACTGTCTCTCTTGATCAATTTAATGCATCTTTGCACAATAAAAGTATTCATTTCTTTGAAAAAAAAATTTACCAACCCCAAACTTTTGATCAGAAGTCTGCTTAATTGGAAATTGGAAGTTTATCAATAATTACAAATCAACATTTGGTTCCAGTTCATCTTAATTTAGACTAAATCTGTAATCCTGTTACTTGTACCAATGTTACGCAGCTAAAAAAAACTCTGAATATTGGTAGAAAATAAAAATAATTAAAATGAAGTGATTAAATATCTCCTATCTCTTTCCATTTATTAAAAAAGAAATAGGTAGTAGCTGGTTTTACTGTACATGGTTTCTAGCTTGTCCAAGCTGGTATACCACTTTAGACTAGCAGAATAACAGCTACCACATTCCAGACACCAGCTGGTGTGGCCTGTTTTTTCCAGTACGGTTAATATGTGGTGTGGAACCACCAGGTGTCCTCCTTTTGTCCATCATCTTTTTTTCTCCCCTCTCTGTTTCTTCAAGCTCTCAGGACAGCAACTGGTGAGTCAGTGATAAACGGTGACTGGGTGATCGACAGGCCAGGACTATTCTACGCTGTGGGTACTCAGCTCACTTACAAACGGCCCAACGAGATACGCAGCAGAGCAGGAGAATCCATCACTGCTCCTGGCCCAACCAATCAGGAGCTGCATCTCTTTGTGAGAGACCACTCCTACTGTGTGATATCACAAAACTGCCCTGACTAAAGATACATATAAAAATTGGTAGTGTGTCTGCACTTAATCTGAAAATCCAATGTACTATGTTAATATATGAAGGAATTTTCCATATGGAATTTTTTATTACCCATATTTTGAATTAAGCTTTGGAATGCGTTGTGTTTTAGGGTTAAACAAAATGTCTGTAAACCTGTAAATATCCTGGCAGAAAATTACCAGTACCTTTTATTTTATTATTATTATTATTTTTATTTTTACAGTGTGATGTATGGTTTTAGAAAGTTAGGAAGTACATATACAGTATTTTTAAGATTACATGAGATTCTGATTATGTCCGTATGAGTACTAAGACTGTAGATTTTCAGTTTTAAACTCCATATTTTTCAGGTGATTTATCAGCAGCCCAATCCAGCAGTGTTTTATGAATACATTCTACCCAAAGATCCCATCACCGACAATCATTCAGATGCATATTCTTACTCTAGTGTACTACCTTTGGGTAAGTATTTTCAGTAATTTTGTCATCATTTATTCACCCTTAAGTTCCAAACCTCTATGAGTCTTCTGCTTAACACAAAAGGAAGGTATTTTGAAGAATGTTGGTAACCAAACAGTTGCTGCTAGCCATTGACTTCCATAGTATGGGAAAAAAATTCTATGGAAGTCAGTGGGAAGCAGCAACTGTTTGTATTTAAATGTTTGAAAGTTTTGAGTCAGTTTTTTTTAGAGAAAGGAATACTTTTATTCAACAAGGACACATTTAATTAATCAAACGTGACAGTAAAGACTATTAAATTGTTACATTGTTAAATCTATTTCAAACCAATACTGTTCTTTTGAACTTTCTATTCACCCAAAATAAATGTATCACTGTTTCCACAAAATTATTAAACTGTTTTCGATAATAATCACAACAAAAAAAGAAAACACAGACAATCAAATATCATCATATCACATTGATCAATGACACTGATAATAATAAAAAAACATTTTTTTTTTTTTTTAAATCAGAATATTAGAACAATTTCTGAAGGATCATGTGACACTGAAGACTGGAATAATGGCTGCATAAAATTCAGCTTTGCCTTCACATAAATAAATGAATATATATCAAAATAGAAAACTGTTGTT
>JAUZSZ010000075.1:1055992-1067396 GCA_034780575.1 Labeobarbus marequensis | reverse complement strand
TTAAAAATGCTAATAAAAATGGCAAAAACATGCACAAAAAAATTTAAATAATATATAGTAGTGTTTAGGTTTTCAAGGTTTCCACTGTTTACAGTTGTAAAATATTAGTAAGTGATATATACAGCACATTTATTTTAAGAAATGCCATATACAAAAAGGTCAATGGGGTCACCTGTTGCTTTGGACCCCACTGACTTTCATTGTGTGGCTAAAAACAATTCTTTTGTGTTTCACAAAAGAAAGAAAGTCATACAGCTTTGGAACACATATTTTGTGCTGTTCAGGTTTCCACATACTTTTGGTTATGTTGTGTATAATATGAGTCATAATATGAGTCACATAACAATATGATTGATGGCATTGTGTGATCAATCCTGTTCTGAAGTATTTGCAGGTGTTGTGTCTGTTCATTTGTAACCTCAAACAGTGCTGCTATGTGCTTATCTTGAGAGACCGATGCAATTTGACAGAAGAGTCACAACAGCTGTTGAACAACAGATGAGACAAGCACACACATGAAACAGTAATTACTGTAAGCAAAATATGCAATTAAAATAGATGCCTTACCCAATTCTGGATCCTTCTATCAATAAACTGTGTGTATGTGAGTTTTTCCCTATAGCAATCATTCTTCCATCATTACCTCAATTAAATCAGCCCAGAATAATGATGAAGGAACCAAACCACTTTTATACAGTACTCACAGTCAATATTTGCATAAGCATACCAGGATGGAAGAAAAGGATAGAGAGAAAAAAACACATGTACGTGGACGTAGTGTTTGCTTTTACGGGATGACAAAATATTTTGTATATTAAGTTTTGATTGTGGATGTAAATTACAGGGAGGTATGAAATAACACATGAACAGTAAGCATACAAAAGCAGCCATAAATCAAGGTGTAAACAAGCACCTATATATACTTTCACACAGATACTATATATACCCACACACCCATGTTTTCATAATGTAGCTTTAACCATCTGGCCATATAGATTATAGGTAGATAAAACAGCAATATTTTCAGTACTTCTTTGTTGCTAAGGGAACAGAACACTAGCACCCTTGGTGTTAGTCACAGACTTCTAACACCCATCCTGGTGGTAATTAGTGTCATATAGATCTTTGCACACACATGATAGTGACCATTGTTTCTGATATACAGGACTGTTACACAAACGAAGAATTTCTCTCTGCCGTTTTTTTTTTCTCAGCCCCTCATCCCACACTCCTTTCATCATACCCTTGCTCTTTTCTCTTTGTGTATGTATCTGATGCTTCTCAACTCTTTTGTTGTAGATATATTACTGACCTCGTGATTTACACCTCCAGTCGGAGTGCTTTAAAATACCCTGTTTATGTACACTTAAATTGATGCATTGCATCACATCTCTGTAGGCGTTTGTTATGTGTGATTTGTTTTTGTCTGGGAGTAGGTAGTGGATAAATTCTGTATCAATATATTTAAAAAAAACCTTGGGAAATGTTGTTTTGCTGTAAAGTAATAGGCTGTACACCATCCCTTATCCTTTGATAGCACCAAAATAATGTTTTCTAATAGATGGTCATAAGCACACACACACACACACACACACACACACACACACACACACACATTTATTTAGCTTACATACCTAAATAGGGATATACTGTGTATTTATTTTAGAATACATTTTATAATTGCTGTGGACTAACCCTAACTTTACCCTAAAGAAAACTTTTCACTTTTAGAATATTACAAAGAAAACATTATTTATGCTTTATTTATTAATTGTTTTGTCTAATTAAGGACAATCGTGGCTGTCCCTAAGGGAGGTTTTGGATTTAGCTCACTTCTGGGAAGACATGGGTCCATAAATAAAACTGTAAACACCGTAAATATGATCATGCACATGAGAGATCTTGACTAGACGTTTCTGTCTTTATCAACTGAACTCCAGTTTAAATTATATGTAAATTATGTAAAATGTAAATTATTTACTTTGCGTACCTACTGAGATTTTCAAAAAATAAACAGCCTAATAAATGCAGTGCTTCGTTACTGCAGATAAAACAACAGTAAAGTCAGTCGTAGTTATTTTATTCTTTTATTTTATGCATTTTTTAAATGATATAATATATATCATGTATAAAGGTTTTATTTATTTATTTATTTTTTTTTTTGGCACAGTTCATCCACAGTTCCCTCATGAACCATTAGTGTTGGTGGGGAGACCCTCCACTAAATTACAGTAATCTAGCGCAACTTGCTGGTCATTTTAGGTTCAACACACACACACACACACACACACACACACACACAAAACAGTTTTCACTTGTATAAAACAATTAAACTCTCTTATATTCTTAATAATACGTCATATCAGTAGGCTTAAATGCCTTATAAAATATACCACTTCCCAAATTATAGCTTTAGTAAAAGTTTAATCATATTTCTTAGAATGTTCACATCTTAAACAGTTTATCAGTGTGTAACATTAAATGAATAACGAGGCTCAGTGTTTAATTAATGATGTTTAAAAGTCTAAGAGATGACAAAGCCCGTTAATGGTTACTGTGCCACATTTTTCTTTGTGCTGTCATATATTTTATGTTAAAACAGGTAGCCTACATCTGATAGCAATCTTTGTTGTAAATGAGATTTTATACCGGCTGTGAACCAAGAACAATTGATCTTAAGTAAAAAATTACTTAAGTTGGTTTGTTTAACTTAAAATATGCGCCTTTAGATCCAACGTCTTTTTCTGGATGTTTTCTGGTTATGTAACGCGCTTTGTTTTCCACTGGTCGCCGCTTTTATGCCCCTCCATCGTCACAGCTCTACCTAAAAGTTTGGTTGAACTTCTTGTCCACTGGGTGCGCTAGAGGCCGGCCGTTTAATTTCTCGCTTCAAAATCTCGTGAATCACGGCGTTGTCACCGGTCCAGTTTCACCCCGCCCGTCCGTCCGTCCGTCCGGTGTCCGTCGCATAGTCGCTATGGACGCACGTCAGTCTGTTAAACTACTCCGACTTGGATTAACGGACGTTTAGCATCGGCTTTCGCCTTCGACGCAACAGAAAAGACTCACCGGACGCGGAGTGATGAACAGCGACCCCGAAACAACGGAGTTTACGCCTGAGTATCCGTGAACCACAAGACAATGCTCAGACATTTGTGGACGTGTTTTGTTGTGGTATAGCTGTTTCAGGGATGTTACTCGGCAAAACGTAATTCTGTTGCCCTATAGTCATTACGCTCTCTTTGGAAAGATATATTTTGAATGCAACAAACTTTTTACGGTGTAAATATTTGCCCCCGTACGCCGCTGCGAGGATCTACTGTTACCCCTGCTTTGAATACAACTCCAGGCCGGGGCTCAGAAACTGGCCCACGACGAGACATTTATCTTTTAGGGGAACGTATGGGGTTTTACAAATGACGGCTCAGCTTAAACGAAGGAGTCGGAAGCGTTAGAGGAAATGTTCGGACTGTAATAAAAGAGATCTTTTGTTACATGTGATTGCACGCGGACAGAATGGCGTCATATGTGGACAATAGTTTTCGGCACGCGATCATGAAGAATCCTGCAGACAGGACGCAACAGGTAAGAGACCACTGTTGCCTAGATAGGGAACACACTTTGTTTCGATTTTGTGTGTTTGTGATTGTTTGCGTACTTCGCTGCTACACAATAGATAACGTCAGTTGTTTTGAGAAACTGTGGACTATCTAAATGAAACAATGTATACAACAGTTTATACGACTAGAAAACGGGTTATACAACTCGAGCTGACCTAAAATGTCTCAAGAAAACTGTTTATACAATTCAAGCTGACTTGACGTCTTAGTAAATCAGTTTGTAAAACTACATCCAGTTCAAAAGTTTCAACTTAAAATGTTTCAAGGAAACCGTTTATACAACTCAAGCTGGCTTAGTTGTTTCACTTAAACATAAAAAACATTAAACATTTAAACATACACCAGCTTGTGATGTATAAAAAGTTTAATGTAGATATTTTCGAATACAGCTGATTTAAATGACCAAATAAGTCAGTGTCGCCAATTCATAGCAGCATCAGACATTGAATAATTTTTTTCATTTTGACCAGCTTGTTTAAAGGCGCCACAAGCTCCAGTTCTACTCACTTTTGGGAAATTGTGGTGTCCCTTTAGTATGCAGCCAAAACAAAGTCGAGCAAGTTACTATTTTGTTCCACATCTACGCTCAGTTTTGTCGTAATCAGAGAGCCCACAGGGTTTTTTAAAGAGTTGCTTAATATAGTCACACTCAACAGAGTTGGCAGGACCTTGTTTCTGTGGTATTTCAGACGTGTATTACTCATCTGTCGGAAAGGAGTATTTCCTCACCATGCCCCGCAGTCCAGACTAGATCATCCTCATTTAAACTATCTGAAATAAACAAATGTCACAGCACCATTTAGCTCATTAGAGTTTCAGCTCTGTAAACTACCAGCACTGTATGAATATCTGCGCGCACTAAACCTCCTTTCTGTGGTCACTTAAAACTATGTTTGAGTTCTGTGTGTGGGATTTTTGGGTTGTGAGTCTTGAGCCCAGGAATTTAATGAATCAAAAGAATGTGAGGAATGTAGTTTATAGTGTAGGCTCTTCAGATCTGGGCCTCTTTGTGCTGCCATGAAGAATTAAAGCATTTCCTTAAAGGAGTTCATATTTTGCTTGTATTTGGTGTGATATGTTCAGGTACACCACTATGTTCAATAAGAATACTCTGTAGCCCTATAAACAGGATTACGAATCAGGTCCTGGGACCTCTGGCTCTCAGGGACCTCAAGCTGAGAGAAACCCAAAAGCCACTGTTTGAATGTGTGCTGGTGATGTTGTGTCGCGGAGCCAATGATAGATTTTTTTCAATGTAGTCAATGAAGCTCGAGAAGCAGAGTTCCAGATGTCAAAACAAGACTTTATTAAACAAAGTAACAAAGCCGAGATGACAGTCACTGTATCTGAAGTCTCTGTCCATCGGGGTATCCAGTTTTGAGTAAATAGCATAATATAAAGTAAAATAACACAATATATTCCCCCCTCTGAGACTTTACCAAGTCTCATCACTTTACCCAGAATGCAACACCACAAGTCCACCTCTCCTTTAATCCATCTTTGAACCAATAATGGTCCTCCATTACCTCTTAACAATTGGTTTCTTTATGATGCTGCACTCCAGAGGAAGTCAGATCCAAACATCTCTCCTCACGATTGACTAGAGAAGAGTAAAAGAATCCGCTTCCCTACCTATACATTCTTGGGGGTCAATAAAAAATGAATCAATCAGCAATGTGTATTAAATGTGCATGGAATGATTCAGCCTTGCCCATGGTTGTCATGTTATGTAAAGTACATGAATGATTAGTCAAATGATTAAACTGATCAAATATCAGAATTAGTGAAACCAAAGTAATGCAATAAATGATGCACTGGTTCATCCCACGCTGCCAGAGGAACTCCAAGCATTTCCAGTAGCCTGGAGCACTATCTGGTGATGCGGTCCTTGGTTGCCAGAGGAGCTTTTAGGCAAATCTCATTGCCCTCCAGCACTATCTGGTGTTGGAGTAGATAGTGGGTTTTTAAACCTCCAGTTGAATCTACTCATGCTGCTAAGCACTGAGGTGCTCGTCGATCCTTTCTTTTCATATTTTCCAGTGATGACTTTTCCAGTGTTAAAAGAAACAGATTATATAGTGATAATGAAGATTAAATGATGAATACTTTCAAATAATAAGTAAACATTCACTCTTTCTTTATCGTCCCCTTTTCTGGTTGCATTGCCTCGTAACACGGACAATGACCTGCTTAAGACCTTCAGCTTTCCCTTTCTTTCCAATTATATTCACATTTTACATTTTATTTTAATTGAATAAATGATTTTCAAAATAAATGACTTCAGGAAGGGGCATATGACAAAATAAAATACATAACACCCTCTAACTTCCTTCCTACTCTATCCAAGTATTCTAATACGACTACATAATATGAGAAAGAAAATACAATGAAGATATTAACTCCCTTTCTATCAAAATTACAATACAAGATAAAAATAAAAAATGAAAAATAAAAGGCACCCCTTCCCTACCATTCTGTTGTGTTTTTCAGGAAGGCTTTACATAATTTCATGCAGTTCATCCAGTCCAGGTCTCACTGTATTTGGTATACCCAGTGTCAATTTCAGTTGGCCTTACTGACACATTAATCATCTGTTTGGCTGCAGCACTGGCCAGCATTGATCTGATGAAAGGCACAACACAACAGAACAACACAACAAATACAACAACGACAATGCCTATTATGATCCCCACTTTGGTTAACCATTCTCCCCAAGCCCCAAAAAGTGAATCAAACCAATCCCAAGTATGCATGTCTGTTCCAGCGTTCTCAGTCACTTAATCTCTCAGGTTTTTCAGTCTCTCCATTGCTTTGGTGAATGATCCATCTGGGGCTGTATTATTTGAAATATAAGTACAACAGTCAGGTCCAAACATTACATATACGCCTTTTTTGACCAACAACCAGTTCAATGTTTTTCTATGCATCATCAGTATAGTTAATAATTCTCTGCTGATTGCAATAAATATAGTTTATCCACTCTATATTCTTGATAGAAATGATCTATATTATGAATTTTGACTCAAATCCATTATTTTATCTCATTTTTGGCCTTAAATTGCTCAAGTATTGCCTTGATTGGCCATTCAAATGTATGTATACACTTGGGTCTGCCTTATTTGCTCTTTACACTCTGTCTTTTTTGCAGGGACTGTACAGATTCATTTAGGTCCCCTCCTATATTGTCACCCCTTGTAGTAATCTTATTCAGTCTTCTATTGCTTCTGATTGATTTTATCATGTCTACATAATGCATTACTAGATGTTTGAATGACCCTTCTGGGACTGGTATATGGCCTATAGGTGCATATATTCCTTTCCTAACATTGTTTTGGGTGCAAACTTTGCATTCAGATAAATACTCCTCCACCATTGCTTGCAAACAAGACGACCAATATCCTTGTCGCTTTATTTATTTATTTATTTTTTCACTTCCCCCCTCACGCAATGGTCAAAACCATGCGCGTCAGAGATAAGGATTGCAAGCAGTGGAGTAGGAGCAATCATATGGTTCTCATGAATTTGTTAATGCCCATTTGCATTATGTTTTGCTCCCCTTGTGGTTGAGGTTGAATCAGAACAGAAGGAGCCATTATTGCTGTTTTACATTTCTATAATATTTATCTACTGCATAATTGCCTTTTATCATTATACTCTGAGTTAACTGGATTGACTTGTATATGTTTGCAGCATACAAATAAAATGGTTTGTCACACATGGGCGTGGTCAAGACAAGATTATTCTATAACTTTTTTTTTATTATTTTTTTTTAATGTTTCAAATGCTATTAAGCATCAGTAGTCCCCATCAAAAGAGCTCTAAGATATTGATGGTCCACATGTTTCACTAGTGCTCTAAGTGGAGCTGTTTTGATTGCATAATCATCAATCCAACCTGCACTAAAACCTGTCATCCCCAAAAAAGTAATCATTTGTCCCACTGTTTGTGGTCGGGGCGCTTTACTGATGCCTTCTAATTAACTGAGTGATATAGCTTTCATCCCATGTGAAATTGTGCGTCCTAAGTATTCAACTTGTGGTAGGCAACACTGCAGTTTTCTTAAGAGGCCTAATGTCCCCCCTCAGCTAATTTAGAGAGCACTTCAATTGAATCTTGATGGCATTGTTCTAAATTTGTTGACAAAATCAATAAATCAACTACGTATTGTATCAAAGTGCTGTCCAGCCTAAGATCACTTAATTCTTCTTTTAGAACTTGATTGATTCTCATGTAGGGGAGTTTTCTTTACCTTGGTAGGTGAATGCAAACAATGGTCTGCTCTCCTTGGCTAAGGGAATGCTGAAAAAAGCTGAGCAGAGATCAATTACGGTATAGTAATTAGCAGCAGATGGAACATTTTTTAGCAACGTATGTGGGTTTGGAACTTCTGCAGGCCAATCCTCCACCACCTCATTCACTGCTCTCAAATCATGGACCAAACACCATTTTGATTGATCTGCTTTTGTCACTGGAAATATTGGGGTGTTACTATAGCTAGTAGTTTCAACAAGCACTCCTATTTTCATTAATCCCTCAATTTTCTTTTTGATTCGCTCTTCTGCTTCTGGTTTCAGGGGGTATTTCAATTTTCTGGGTAGCTTAGCTCCTGGTCTAAGTGCTATTCTAATTAGATTAGCTGATTTTACTAACCCCACATCTGTGTCATGCTGAGACCATAATTCAGGTGGTACTTGTTTCTCCATCTCTTTTAACAATTCAGTTTGCTTTGTTTGATGTTCTTTAACTTTTGGCTCACCTTTTGTATTTATAACCATTCTTAGGACTCCCATCATTGGAGTAGCACACAAAATTTTGAGATACACTTTATCTGCTGATTGGAAGATTAGAGGATTTTTTGTGGCTTCCTGCTTGCTTTTTTCTGCTTTTTGCATAATGGGGCCTAAGTCTTTAGAAACACAGTCTTTATTTACATAAAAGGTAACATGAGGAACTGAATTTGGCACTTCAAACTATTCATCAATTAATTTTTCCCTATCTATCTGCAGAGCTGCACCTTTTGGTCCTACAGCTATGTCTTGTGATATCATAGGGATTTTCAACACTTTGTGTCTTCTAACCAACTTTTTTCAAAGTCTGGGTCTTTTCTTCATCATACTTCATAGTGCAATAAAATTCAGTCTTTGGCATATTTGGTTCACATAGTTGTTCACTTATGCATCTTCCCCATTTGCTAAGTGTTTTTTCTACATCTTCTTTTAAATCTCCTAACCAATATATGTTAGCACATGGTTCTTGTGCTTGTTGCAATGCTAAGACATTAATTTGTCTAATTGCCCTATCATCTACATAAATTCCATCTGGAGTACACCATATCTGCATTTTTAGTTTACATATGGCATCCCCACCCAACAACTTGACAGGTGTGTGTTCTGAGGTTAAGATTGATAGTCTTATTTCAGTGTCTTTCAGGCTTATGCTCACAGGGGCTGTCATAGGAAGTAGTTGAGTTGTTCCCGAGAATCTTACTGTCTTTATATATTTTCCAGACATGGGGGAGGTGCGAAGCATATCTTGGATTTAAACTCGAAAAACTGGACCCCGTATCCAGCATCAGAGCAATGGGTTTTCCTTCGATGTTAACTTGCAGCATTGGTTCTTGATCAGCATCAGATGATATCATTGGAAGCTGATTCCTCCCCGTAGGATTCTCTGGGAAACCCTAATAACCTTGGTCAGGCCCATGCCATGGTTTGACAGGGCCTAGAGCTTGGACTTGCACTTGTTGTTGTCCATAGTTGATTCCTGGAGCCATTGGTTGGGTCTGTTGCCAAGGATTGATGAGGCAGTCTCTTCTGTTGTGTCCAGGCTGACTGCATCCCCAACACACTCCTGGTGGGCCACCAGCTCTTTGTTGATTGTTGTTAAATCTTCCTCTGCCATGTCCTCCTTGTTGTTGTTGTTGTTATCTGTTTCAGTTCCTGTTGTTTGACTGCTCTGGCTTGAGATGACAACTGGTGCTGGTCCTTGTGGTGCACTGACCATTCCAGCAGGTGGTGCCTGTGCTGTTGCAGTGTGATTAGCTTGCTGCAGGTGGATTGATAGGCACTGAAGTATTGACAGGTGCTATCACTGCTGAGTGGTCTTCCTTCTGCACTGCTTGGACCTTTTTCTTCTTGTTGAGCAGCTCTTCAAGCTGCAGCTGAGTGAGTTTTCTTTCCAGCTCCTTTGTCTGATTCTTCATCTTTAGCTCTTGTCTTCTGTCCTGCTCCACAGCATGGACCACATGGTCCCTGAACTCTCTTTGAGTTCAGACATACCACATCCTCTAGCTTCACTGCTGCAGGCATAGCTTCCACAATAGCGGTCCTGAAGAGTGCTGTCAGTACTTTGTCTTGCTCTGGATCTTTATCCAGCTCTTCCTTCCAACATCTCAGTCGTCTCTGGAAGTAGGTGGTGGGGTTCTCAGTTCCCCATTGACTCCCCCTTTCAGGAAACCTGGATCAGTTTGCACTGGGTATTCAACTCTCAGAGTCATCTAGATGTTACATCAATGTTTGTCAAAGGAGACTCCATCTGCTTGAGGCCTGTCCACTGCTTGAAGGAGGCCAGACTGCTTGAGGATGTCATTCATCTTGGAGGCTCCCAGGCACTTAGCAAGCAGGGCTTTGATGTCACCCAAGGTGTTTCTTCTTCAGTTGTTCTGATCCATTTTCCAGCACCTTCATGAATTTCTGGAAGGTGGGAAACCAAAGTGTCTAGGTCTTGACTTGCCCAGGGTATGTATTGGGCGTGACCTTGCTTGATGAGGATTGGACACTCAAATTTTGGGGCTTCAGCCCTTCTCGATACCCTCGTTGATCTGTGATCCTCTTCTCCTCTTCGTCTTTGTGCGTGTAGAGCTTGGTCATCTGGATATTCTATGTCTTGCATGACCAGTGTCCCAGCTACTTGCTTGTACTGCTTCAGCTGGATCATGTGGGATTGGGTGTGGTTGCATTGGTTGACGTTTGTCCATCAGTTCATACAAGTGTTGTTGCAATGAGTCCACAGCCTGTTCGAACTCTTCTCTTGTCATGTGGACAGCTTGTTTGAGATTATCTCTTGTTCTGTTGCACCTTTCCTCCATCTCATCCAGTGCTTCCTGGAAGGAGTCAGCAGGTGTCGCTGCCCCTTCATTTGCATCTTCAAGCTCCTCTGCTTGATTGTTCTTCACATCTCCACAAGCTGATGTCAGATGTTTGTGGCAGTCTTCCAGTTCTTTGAGCATTTCTGAAAGATAATGATATGTGGGTGGCTCACCTATTTTCTCCTTCTCTCTGTAGTCCTTAGCCCCCCTTCTTTCAATCCTTGGCTTCTCCTTGTGGGCTGCTCTCTCTCTCTCTCTCTCTCTCTCTCTCTCTCTCTCTCTCTTCCCTTGTCTTGGCTGTAACAGAGATGTAGCTGTTCTCAGTCTCTCCCTCTGTATCTCCAGCCCCACCCTCAGGGCTGTGTGTGTCTCTTTATTCCCTGTTGTCTGCCATTCTCCTCAGTTCACCTCTGCAGCTCTGCTCATTTGTTTCAACTTCGTATATCTTTCGTATATCTTGTACATATCCCTCAAATTCTAATGACCCCTTTAAATCTATAGTTCCCTGTATTAAAGGCATTTGGTTTACAGCTCGATCACAGGAAGGAGCATATTGTTTTTATTTTCTATTTCTTGTTTCTCAAATTTTAATAATTTTATGGTATGTTGTTTGAACAAGGTCAATACCCCCAATTCTTGTTCTCTCCCCCCCCCCCCCATTTCTCTTTTTAGATTTGTCATTGGTCTTGTAATTTTT
>JAUZSZ010000075.1:1022881-1034123 GCA_034780575.1 Labeobarbus marequensis | reverse complement strand
GTTTAGTAGAGTGAAACGAGTAATGAGTAATGTGCTATTTGTAATGAGTAATGTGCTATTTGTAAGCTAAATTGTTTAAGTTTATTTTTATTCAATAAATAGTTAAACTGGTTTTTAGATAAATTATGGTATGCATCTGAATTTGAATTGAATTAGTCTGAATTTGAATGATTCAGTTATTCCAAACAATTGGAAAGAAATAGTGCAAATTTAATTGTCTAAATGTGTGAGAACCCCGTTTATAATGGGTATTTTTTTTTCAGATTTAGTGAGTGATTATCTGGTAAATCCATGTAGGGCTAGTTTAAGGATTTGAAACTTCTTATGCCAGGCTGTGAGAAAATGGAAATGAACAGTAACTGTTGCTATTTCACTGAAAAGGAACTGTAACTTAGTTACACTTACATAATTAGCCTGCAGTTTTTTCATTGTTTCAAAAACATTGTACTTTTATAAGTGAAAATGAAAGTGAACGTCCTATTTTTAAATAGGACATGCCAACAAGTGTGCAGGTAAGTATTTTCCAGATTTGATTCATTTATTTGAGTGAGTGATCCAGTGGCCAGGTCTTCTACAACTAACTGAAATGTGACCTTGGTCTCTCGACTCAGAGGACTCAGTCCATTTGCCATATCAGAATTCTATGTGCGTGTCTGTTTCTCAAAGAGGAAATGCCATAGTCCAAGAATAAACATCCCTGCCCTTCTACTCAAATCAACCAATTGCAGACCACAGCACTGACTGGAACCCATTGGGCAGTTTGAATTTAGTTTAATTTGACTGTAGTGAGTGCAGATGAGGGAACGATGGATGGGTTGAAGGGGAGTCAAAGAACATGAGAAAGTTTGTTGGAATGCCAGGGAGGAGAGAAGGAAAGGGTGACGCTCTGATGTCCCATTTGAGTGAGTTTACTGTGAAGAGCTGATGGTACAGATTATGTGTGAATGTTGTGGCCTTTAAAGGTCTCCACACTTCACTTCACACAAACTCTGAGACCATATTGAAAATCTGGGATTCAAATTCAGTTTTAAACCTAGAATTAATCTGTTTCAGAATTGGCAAATTAAAAATAATGAAACATTGTGATGTAAAATTCAGAAATATCTGAATTTTTAGTAGATTTTCACACATATATATTTGTACAAATGTAGTTTATAATATATTTGGACCTCATTGCATGTAGGTTTTTTCTTTTTTCTTTTCTGAAAGTATGAATCAAGCCGTCATCATAACCTAAGCATAGAGCCAAATGACCTCATCACATCCGTGAAATGTTGAAATCTCATACCAAGTTGCAAGAAATGTCTAGTTGGTAACACTAAACTTGTGTCAACAGGACTGCATGACCATCCCTTTAAGAATTTGTTAAGCAAGCCAAGAAGTTGATAAACCAAGCTAAAAATTAAGGATTGTGCCAAAAATACATATTGACAAAAACATTGATATTTTTGATACTATATATTGATACCGATATATTTGAATCGATATGATATTGCGTTTCTGCATTATCGATATTCTGGTACCAGCTGCGCTTTTTCTCCAACAGCGAGTTCACTCGCATGTCTATGTCACCTGTCACTCAGTCAGAGACACTTGTCTCATTCGATCCAGTTGAAGTCTGTTCTGTTATGGTGTTACGGCCCACTACAGTCTAATCTGTTCTGTCGCAGTTTCACTTTGTTCATTATCCGTGCTATCAGCGGCCCAGTTCACAGTTGACACTGCGAGACCCAGTGCGCGTGTTTAAGTCTTGTCAGTTTAAACATTCAAGCACAACAACATACGATAGTTGAATGGACTTGCACTTGAATGGATAAATATGTCAAGGTATGTCAAAATACATGTCAAAATCACAGTCAGTTATGTCTTAAGGAAACCTAAGAAAAAAGAGAAAATCACTGTTAGACTTGTCTGAAAAACTTAAAGTATTGTTTTTATTTGTATGTTCTATTCTGTTTGTGTCATTGGTTGTAATTCATTTGTCCTTATTTTATTACTGACTTTACTTAATAATTAACCTTTGATAATGTTTGAACTTTTTATAAATTAGGCTATAGGTTTTTTGTGTAATAGGCTAAATAAATTGGTGTTGAGCCATGCCTAATGGTGTAACTCTGGCAAATGAAAAAATGAAGACATATATTGCAATTTTACTACAGTAAACTAAAATAATATAATTTTTCATTTTAAAGTGCAGTTGTATTACAACATAATATAATCCTTTCTTAGGTATAGTAGTAGTAGTAATAATAATAACAACAATATAAAATTATAATCATTCAAATTGTTTGGCTTTCTAAAATGTGGAATTGTATCGAAGTTAGAAATTCTAGTATTGTGACAACACTAGTTTGTAGTCACTTTTTAGTTACTGTTATGAAAATTATTTTGGGTCTTTTGAAGGTGCTTGTACTTGGCTTGAGGTTTTTTCGTCTCGCTGTTTTCTTGCATTGCAGAAGTGTGAATTAAGGGTTTCTAAATTAGCATTAATGTGGTTGTATCTGCTGTGTATAGCTCTTTCCTCTTTCTGGTAATCGATATGCTCTTGCATAATAGGTTCATATAGCTAACCTCATCGAAAAGAATGATTGTTCAGCTGCATTAACAGAACAGTCTTTGACCATGAAACGATTTCTCCCACCAGATTTTCCTAATCTGTAATTTGTTTACCAAATCATCCATAGACAAGTGTCTGTTAGACAAGCAACATGTATAACAAAGACACAATTCTTGACCAGTGCGTTGCAAACACACAGTCCTGTTGTATACCTAACATTGCATTACTGTGGCAGTAACAAACATCTACAACAACCCTTAAATGTATTTGCCATTAAAACAAAAGTGGTGATTTTCAGGTAGCTAGCTTTAAATATTTTTAAGATTTGCTCAGCAATGTTTTGGGCCAACATAATGAACTGCTAAATAGCTAGGATGTGAGACACATCAATATTGTCTTTTATCTCATCAAAAGAGGAACAGAATAATGACAGACATAGAGAGGAAAAACAGAAGTGAGGAAAAAAAAGACTTGAAAGAGTGAAGGAGTGAATGATGGAGTATCTGCAAACATTCCATTCTTGTTAAACACTAATTGTGTAACTTAAGATGGGCGGAGTTAAGTAGTGATTAAGTAGGCTTGTGTTTGGTATATGATGTGTATGTATATATTCACATAGGGCACCTCCTACTGGTGCTTTGTTGTACATGCAGGCAGATTTTAAATGACTTGAGGGGAAAGAAACAGGTTTAATCAGGGTCCTTGTATATGTTTGTAAAACGTTTGCTTTGCATAAAACATATTATTTCCCCCACTAAAAATTACAGGTGAAAAATGTGCTTAACCTTTCAAAAATTGTCCTCCGCTAAATTAAAGTATATCAACATTTTTTAGGTTTGCAGTGTTTACAAAATTTGAGAGTGACATATCTAAATATAGATTTATTTTTCCATCAATGAACATAGAATAAACAAATTAGTTATGTAACAAAAAATCTTTAACATTTAAAAAAACACATTGACCTCTAGAGATTATTGATAAATGCAAATGTATTATTTTCTCTTTTTTTCACGGCAATAACTTTAGTATTGGTTGAATACTACAGTCAATAATAAAATTTGTGTTAAAAGTTGTGAAATCTGAAATAAGATTATTTGCCTGTCTTCATGCCATGATCTAGAAAAGGTTGAAATGATTTCTTGTGTGTCACAATTTTTAGAAATGCTAAATGTGAAATCATTTGTTAACAGCAAATGGTTGCACGCAAAATGTGGCACAGAGCTAAATATTTTGTAGTAAATACCAAAATTCATGTAAAGTGGCATCACTGTAAAGCAGCACATACGTGACCTTCTCTGTCTCTGTTTTGCAGGATCTGCAGATCGTGTACTCGTACCTCCATGGCATGGAAGCACTGTCCAACTTGAGGGAACATCAACTCAGGTACCAGTGTGTTTGTGTGAGGGTACTTTCGTTACTACATTACAGAGGGAATGTGCGTAACACTCTGTTTATTTCATTTGCAGGTTGATGTGTGAGACAGTCCGATATGAACAGCATGATGCTAATGAGGTTTTATACTAGTGAGTATCCAAACGTGTGCACACACACTCAATACACTCTCACAAAGGCTGTCAGAATATGTATCTCTATCTAGGTCAGTTTATCAGAGGTTTACGTCAAAGTCACAAGGATGATTTTGTCCACACACACACACATCTGCTTACCCTCTCTCTGTCTCAGACACAAACACACACCGACATCTGTCTGGTGCTCAGTTCATTTAAATCTGTAACGTCCATCTACAGACGGGGATTAAGCTGCTACAGGCTGTTTGAATATAGACACACACTCTGCCTATTAAAATAAAACATTCTGTTCAGGACCCCTGTTTGCTTGGGTTACAGCTGATATAATTAAAGGAGTTAAAGGTATATTTAAAGATTATCAACAGTATTAGTGACACAATATCAATTATCGAAAATATTTTGGGGTTAAAAAAAAAAAAGCAGTTACGCTAAGCACATAGACCCAGGCAATGAACATTAAAATATACACAGTTTCAAAAGTACAACCACTGGATATATACAGTATACATGTGGGCATGAGAATAGTGTGATAAAATCATTTACTGATTTTTGTCTGTGTAAAGTTTGTTACATCCAAGCTGACTTTGTTAGCCTGTAAGCATGCCAGAAAGGGACTGTTTACATGCACTTGTTGACATTACAACAGTAACACATAACAATAAATTCATCCACCTAGAAACTTATTCCCACCTGATAATGGATGACTTATTGAAGTCAGGATCTTATTAAATGGTTTGTGATTCAACAAAAATACAAACCTCATATTTTTCACTTTACATTTACTTTTATTTTTTGTGAACATTACACCTAAAATATTGTTGATTGAGCCTAATTTGTATTGAATCTAGTACTTAAATGTTCAAGTAAACCTTTTACATAGTCTGGCCAAAATTTCTAATGGAAAAGTGAAGTCATTCTAGCTCATCAAAACCTGGAACATTCCCCATCACTTATATACTTTTCCCCCATCCCCCCCCCCCCCCACACACATTTTTCTAGCTGTAACCTCCCATTATCTGCAGTAAATCACTGTGGTGCAATGCCTACATTAACCAGGCTGTCAAAGTCTGTGCTTTCCAAAACACACAAAATCAGCCATGTGCTTCTTTTCACTGGAAACTGTGTTGTGCAAAATGCGTAGGCTCATATGGTTTCCCTCAGCATAGTTTAAAACCCACCAGTCTCAACCTCAGATGGCATGCCCAAGGACCACCAACAGTTTGTTCTCTGATTCTTTTTGCACACAAAAATGACAAGTGCTTTCTCAAACTGGCATGTTTCAGTCTGAGGAACAAAATCATGTTTGGGTGCTTGGCTTCTGAGGAAGAGCTATCTTTTGGACATTCTGTTTGAAGAATCCTGAAAAAAAAGTATCATGGTTTCCACAAGAAGTACCTAAGCAGCACAACTGTTTTCAACATTATTATTAATAATAAAGGTTTCTTGAGCACCAAATTAGCATGTTTGAATGATTTCTGAATGATCATGTGACACTGAAGACTAGAGTAATGATGCTGAAAATTCAGCTTTGCCATAACAGGAATAAATTACAATTTAAAATATATTAAAATAGAAAACAGGTATTTTCAATTGTAATACCTTTTCAAAATATTACTGTTTTACTGTGTTCTTGATGTGTGAACTTTTTCAAAAGCATTTGAAAAATCCACATTATTTTTGAACAATAGTGTATATCCCAAATGTAATACTTTTGGAGAGAAATTCAGATCAGTCTTAACACATTTATGCTGTAACAGGACACATATTTGAACATTTTCCATCAATTTATAAAGTGATACACTTTGTTGCAAACACATCTAAAAAAATAACAGAGGACTAAGAGTGAACTGATGTGGGAAAAGTGTGCAATGTAAGTTGTCCTAAAAATGAGACATGCTTTAAAGTGTTGTCAAATTAGACCCGTTCTTTCTAAAACAGCTTTTTGATATTGCATCCATAAAAAGTTTGTGGTTGATCACTTTAAATGGTGGTCAGATGGACTCTTCCTGTCTAATTGGATGGTTCTGCAGCAAGACCTACTTTGAATAGTTAAAAGTCTGGCTACGTGAGGCTAGCAAACCAGTGGTGTCCCTTTGCTCTGGAAACAACTGAATTTACCGAGACATTCACCCACATTTGTATGATTCATTACATTTGTTTCCTTTGCCCAACGTGGCATGTGTGTTGTTAGGTCACTGCTCCACCCGGAATATAATAGTAAGAATGGACTAAAATAGAAGCATTGTGTCTTTGTGGGTAATGTAATGTATGTCTTTTTGTGTTTTAGTCCTGATGACATTGGGACCTGCTGGTATATCCTCCTGTCTGGCTCAGTCTTTATAAAGGAGTCCATGTTTCTGCCCCGCAGCAGGTATGAGTGTTTGTTTGAGTTTGATTTGCCCCATTATTTCCTCTGTGTGTCCTGTTCAGTGTTTTGTGTGATGTATACCGTTTTATTTCAGTTTTGGTAAACGTTCTGCGGGTAGTTTGCGTCGTGGTTGTGAGTGTATCGTCCTTGAGGCTTCAGAAATGATTGTGGTGAGTTACACAGGCCTGTAAATGTGCAATAATCCAGTATCAGGTAGATGGGGATATACTTAACCACTCTCTGTCTCTGCCAGGTGGACTACATGGATGACAACGATGAATATTTCCAAAGACAAGCATCTCATCGGCAGTCCAGGAGAAGATTCCGCAAGATAAACCAGCGTGGAGAGCGACAGACTATAATTGATACGGTTGATCATTATCCAGTCAGCAAGCCCCCTCTGCCACCAGGAAACCATTCGGTATGTTCACACATATATACAATTTTAAATCTGCCCTTTTGATCACATTATGAATATACAAATAGTTGCAACTGTTAAAGTGCGGTCACATTAGCAAAATTTCTCATTCAAAGCTTCTCGCATAGAGAAATCTTTCTGTTGGTCAGTGCAGCGAAATGTGTGACCGACTTGAACCAGTTGTGAAATCTTTCATTCACTAGCATATTAGATTCCTATTAAAATTACTCTATTTTAAGACAATTTCCCATACTTTGTTAATTGTGACTGCACCATAGCACTTACAAATTATTTAGTTTTTAATGCCAGCGTGTGTCCTTAACACAAAATGGAGCTTATTAATCATCATCAAAAAAACTTGTTATATGTCACTGTGTTTGTCCTCAAATTAACATGTTGGATGCATATTAATTTGTTTTTAATTTTGTCTTGCTGCAGGAATGCTCAAAATCCCAGGTAATTTACCTTTTAATTCTATCGAATATCTTCAAAGCTACTTTGTGAGTTTTTTATGTCATCGCCAGCTACTGGCCTGGCATGCATAATACATTGATTTTAGACATTTTCAGGGATCCATGTTGAATGGGCGATTCTCAAAAATACATAGGAAAAATATTTTAGTTTTTTGTACATTGTTGTCACGCAAACATACCCTAAAATGCATGTTAAGACCAGGTGCAAATGGTAATGCATCTCGGCTGAGCACTGCAAAAAATATACATCAAATATACTTGGTTAAAACAGGGCCTTTGTCCCACAGAGTTGCTCTCTAGAGAGTGCTACCTTAGAAAATAGCCTGTGTAGACAGCAATTGCTAGGTTTTGGAACAGAGCCATAGTCTTTGCTACATTCTTAGCAAATCTAATCTGGTAAAAGCTTCCCTATCTTCTTTTCTATCACTCTCAGTTTCTCCCTTGTGGCACTTTGAGTATGTAGTCTCTGTCTCTCTGCATTAGTTTTTTATTATCCTCTGTCTTCTAATGGGCCTGTTTATGATTGACAGCAGGAAGGCGGGCTCTTAACAGATATATGTGTCATCCTGATTGTTCAGTGAGCTGTCAGTCATTGCAAGGTTGACCCTGGTGACTGGTTTAGTAGGGCAGTGGGTGTCACCCATCCCCCACCCCCCTCTGCTTAAACAATACCAGCCTCTTGATAATCCCATGATCTCGCATTGGTGTGTGTGTGTGTGAGTGGGACAGAGGGGCAGGGTCTGATGAAAATTGTGTCTGCTGAAACATCACTCTCTTCCAGAGTGCTGTCTGTTACTGTGGTGATGGGCTGATTTCTGTAGAGAGGGATGCTCTCTCTGAGCGAGTGCATTGGGGAGATGGATATTTGAACAGTAAATGGGTGCGGTTATAACAGTGTGGTACAGAAAGAGACTGATAGTGTTTTAAAGGTTAGTTTAAATGCACAAAGGATGGTTGGGCATTCAGTATTGCAGGCTATGAGACAGCTAGTCCTGTCTAATGGTTATGGAGTCAGGAGACAGGAGACCAGATCTGTGAGTATCTCTCTCACACACACACTCTTGAGAAACACAAAGGCCTGCATATTTAAAAACATGCATAATTCTTTTGCAACGACAGGCTAATCACAAGCATGCATTAACTGTAAAAAAAAAAAAATGCATGCATTCTTTGTTTAGCTACGCATGCTTCATTTTATAAAGTATTAGGGAGCAGCTGAATTTAAAGGGTGGAGTAAGTTTTGACATTAACAGTATACAAGCAGACAAAGTATTAGTTTGAATTGAGCAATTGGTGAACAAATATATTCTGAATGGGAGAGAATTGTAGTTTTGTAAATGTAATTTTAATTAAAGTCTAATTTATTTTTAATAAAATGTTTTATTGAAATTATATGCATAATTGGACTGCTGGTTTTGGTCTGCAGTCTAATTTTAGTTATGTTTATAATTTTATTTTTAATGAATTCTGTTTCAAGTCTACATGCTTTTCTGGTTTTGTTGTGCAATTTAAATTTAATTTAAAATGGATTATTTTCTATTAATTCCATTCACATTGATAATCTGCATCATTTTGTTTTTGATTGTTATTCAACTTAATATTGATTTGATTTTTATTAATTTTTGCAGTTGTTTTCCTGCCATTGTTTAATATCAGTGATTTGTTTAAGGGGTTAGTTTATTGAGTTTTTGAGTTGCTTGTGTATATTCTATATGGGATTTTTTTGTAGGGTCACTGTATCCACCTTATTCTTCAGCGCGGAAGTAGGCCGTTATCTGTGAATGTGCGAGACTTCCAGGTTCATAAACCGCTGTAGAGAAATAACGAGAAGAATAACAAAGTGCAGTATCTGCCATCTGATCTAGGACATCAGTACATGAACCCATCAACTTTACTGTTGTAAGCCTCAGAGAATGTTGTACAGTAGGGTGTTGGTAAGGGTGTGTATGTTAGCAGATCTAAAAATTACTTTGGTTTATTATGTGATGAAAGCTTCAGTCATTAATCCATTCATTTTTTTACTTTTTGGACCTTTTTATGGTGCTGTGTGTTTGTTTCTATAAAAGAATTGTGATTGTCAGGCCTGGAAAGGATGGATATATGCCACACTGCTAGCAATAATACTTCATTGTGTGTTTTATTTTTATCGACCAATGACTAAAATGATTCAGAGTAGATGGATTATTAGATGTTTTAAATGCCACAATTCAACTGAACTTCAGCTGTGTGCTTTTGAGAACACGTCATCCATTCCACTAAAGAGTAATTGTGCTGACACTGACACAGGGGTTTAAAATTAATCCTTGGTTTCCTGATGAACTATAAGGGAAAAACACTATATTTGCACAAATGCAAAAAACTTGGGTCAGGGAAGAATTGTTATATTGTTTTTATGCATGATATACATAGTTGACATGACATTTGAAGCAATGACAGAAGTGTCTTGTAATGTGGCATGCAGTACTCCAGCTAAAACTGTTTTAAACAATTTAAATATTATTATACATGCAGTTATAATTATATTAATTGAAGTCTGTGGAATATTTGTGCTTTTTAAAAGTTAACTTGTCACTGCAGGACAATTTACATAAACTTAAAGCTAAAAGGTGTTTAAAATCTAAAAAAGAAAAAAACGAAATGACCAATTGCATCACCAAAATTGTGAAATTTGTACATTACCTGAAATCCTCTAAAATCTGTCTTTCATTTATTTTCTAGAAAAATCTAGCTGTTTTTAAACATTCTTATTTATTTGTTTATTTATCACTCTTTTTGTTACGGTGTATGTTTCTCTTGCAGCTTCCTGCCGACTTCTCAAAGCTTCACCCTTCCGACAGTTGCCACTCCCATATGACTTCCAGCCAATCACGTTCCAGCGTTGCCAGTGATTCAGGAAGTAGCAGCCTATCAGATATTTACCAGGTGATAAGAGACTCTGAATTTCTATCCCTCTATAAAGCAATCTCCTCTGCAACAGTGCATCCTGACAGAGATTTATTGTGAACATCTGGGACACACACACACTCACACACATTTAAATCCTGTCCTGTAGAGGACTTCCCCACCCTACTCTGTGGTCCATCTGTCACCTCTCCATAACCTATTCATGTCAGTCCTCAAGCACACATACCTTTTGATTCACAGATCAGCATTTCACATACGCGCACAAACATCCATCGCATGTACAAACACAGTCAGCACACACTTCTGTACTGACACACCATCTGTACACGCACAATCATATTCACGTAATTTGCTTTGTGTGTTTGAAAATGCAGCTCACAAAGTACAGAAAGACATTATAGCCTCAAATGTCTATGAACATCATCAGCTGAAAATTTCCAAAGAAACCTTTTATTTATATTACAGGCCACTGAAAGTGAATGTGGGGACATGGATCTGAGTGGGCTTCCTGAAACAGCAGTGGACTCGGACGAGGATGATGATGACGAGGATGTAGAGAGGGGAACGGACCCTCATATGAGTCGAGATATTGTGAGAGACTGTCTGGAGAAAGATCCTATGGACCGTATAGATGATGACATTGGTACGCTTTTGTGCTTTGGATTGTTCAGCGATGAGCTACTTTCATTTTAAGTTTCATTTACACTTTCTCTTTCATTTTCTCATTCTCTTTCTGTAAACAGAGCAGTTACTGGAATTTGTGCAGCAGCTTCCGGCATTTGCCAGTCTGAGTGTTTCGGTGCGGAGGGAGCTCTGTGCCGTCATGGTGTTCGCGGTCGTGGAACGGGCCGGAACCATCGTGCTCAACCACAGTGAAGAGGTGAGAGTGAAGAGGTTCCTTTGCAGCATTTCATCACTACATTTGTGTTAACAGCCTGATAACAGGCAAATGTGTGTGTGTTTTAGCTGGACTCATGGTCAGTCATTCTGAAT
>JAUZSZ010000075.1:960201-974216 GCA_034780575.1 Labeobarbus marequensis | reverse complement strand
ACAGGTCATTGCTGAGAGGCCATTCGTGTTTGTGTGCACCCCTGATCTAGACCAGGAATATGTACAGACTTCATGTTCCATTGAAATCTCTGAAAGAGAGCTCAGCCCTCTCATGTGTAAGTGTCAGGAGGCCAAATTACCAGATAAACACGTTCCTAACTGACTTTATCAGTGATTCTGGATCTGAAATGCCTGGAGGCACAATATTCAGTTTGTAACTGGTGCATTTGGTCGTAAATCTATATGGGTACTCGCGTAGCCAGCCGTCTCGGGGATGTGCTGATGTTTGCGTGGGAGAAAAAGCTTGCCATCTGCTTCCATCTCAAGTTATTTCCCTTACGGATCCATGTGGAAGTGAAATCAAACATTCACGAAGCACCAATGTGCTTGTAAAAAAGCATCCATTAAAAGTTTCAATATTGACCTCACCCTCTTTTCTCGTATCGCTGAATAGTAAATTCACAGATCTCCATCTGTTTTAGTCATTTTCAGACTTTTATTGGAGTTCCATCACTGCGTTCGTAAAATGTCAACACGTTATGAGGGTTGTATAGCCTGGTGGCCCAGGCAAAAAAAAAAAACAAAAAAAAGAAAAAAAAAATGCACTAAATTGCACTTTATTTCAGTACACTTAGTACACTTCCATAATGTACTTAAAGTGCTCTGTTTTCACACACTAATTTAGCACTTACTGTACTAAAAAATATTCTTTAGTGCTACTTTGAGAGACTATATGAATATGAACTAAAATGTGCTTCTAACATACTAAGTATTTTATGCTAATGTTAAATTGTGAATTTTAGTACAGATTTAACCTGCATGTTTGCACTACAGAAGTTTAACACGTCCTAAAATTATACATATATGACCCTGGACCACAAAACCAGTCTTAAGTCGCCGGGGTGTATTTGTAGCAATAGCCAAAAATATATTGTGTGGGTCAAAATGATTGATTTTTCTTTTATGCCAATAAGTAAAGATCATGTTCCATGAAGATATTTTGTAAATTTCCTACTGTAAATATATCAAAACTTATTTTTTGATTAGTAATATACATTGCTAAGAACTTCGTTTGGTCAAATTTAAAGGCAATTTTCTCAATATTTTGAGATTTTTGCACCCTCAGATTCCAGATTTTCAAATAGTTGTATCTCAGCCAAATATTGTCCTATCCTAACAAACCATATATCAACGTAAACCTTATTTATTCAGCTTTCTGATGTAGAAATCTCAATTTTGAAAAATTGACATTTATGACTGGTTTTGAGGTCCAGGGTAAATTCTTCAAATTCTATGTACAAATACCACTTCAACTAACAAAAATATATTTTTTCATCTTAATATAATATAATATTAAATTATTATATGATGATATATTATATAATATATATGATATATATTTTTTTTGATGTTTTTTGATATACATTTTATGATATATTATACTTTACTTGCCTTATTAATTTAGAGTTGCAGAATAATGTTAATTCTGAGAGATAATTAAAATGTTTATAGTTAATGCACATGCAGTAATATGACTAAATTGTTGCTGTTTAAGCATTTGTATATTTGATTATTTATGGTTATGCAACCAGATCAGCTCATTTTGTTATGTCTGGGTGCAAAAAATGTATATATCATGCAGTAATATGATAAAAATAACCAATTACAGTGTTTCTGTTATATTTAAGCATTTGTATATTTGATTATTTATGGTTAACCAGACCAGCTGACTTTGTCTGGTTACAAAAATATCATGCAGTAATGTTAAAAAAACTAACCAACTATAGTGTCTCTGTTATATTTAAGCATTTGTGTAATTATGATTATGTATGGTTTGCAACCAGACCATCTGATTTTGTTTCGTGTGGCTGCAAACATATTATTATACATGTTTAATAATTGGAATATAATGTGAAATTTTACCATTAATATTTGTTAATGCAATTAAATTAAATTCACAATTTAATTCTATGTACAAATACCAATTCAGCTAACAAAAATATACTTTTTCATCTTAATATAATGATATAATATTAGTATGTTATATAATGTACTAAAATTACTTTATTTGGGCATTAACATGCATTAGCAAATGTAAAAAAAATAGGAGATGTTTTAACATTGCATATTACTAGTCACATTAATCAGTGAGTCATAAAACATCTTTATAAAACGTTTCAGTGAACTGTTAAGAATATCATCATTTATGTATAAGGTAACTCTCACCTTTTAAGAACAGAATCATAGTCTGCTTCATTTAAATTATTTTATGGAGTGGGTCAAATAATAGAAAATACCAACAACAACAACAAAAAAGAAGTGGAAAAGAGCACCATCTAGTGGTTATTAAGTGTAGTGGAATTTGTACCACATAGGATCTGGAGTTCAAAGTCACAAATGTTCACTCATTTTGCACGATAGACCCAAATATCAGCCAAGCTTATATTTGGCCATTTTGCAGGTGTGACTGTCATTGATAAGCCTCTCTGAGCAGCTGTGGAGTTGTTGAACACTGGAGCTGAAGCTGACGTACAGCAGAGGATTCGCTCACACTGAAGCTCTTACCACGGATGAGGCTTCATACTGGAACTGCTTCACCATGGACATGGCCTGGAGAATACTGCTCTCTCTTTCTCTCTCTCTCTCTCTGTCTGTATCTCTCTCTCTCACACACACACACATTCACACACTCATTCAGATACGTAACTACAAGCATTCACACACTACCTCTTTTTGTCTCTAGTATATACACTTACACACTCTGTATCTCTCTGTTCTTTCTGTTTCTCTTGTTTGAGAGTAGTCAATGATGACGTTTATTGCACTTTGAGGAGCACTGATGAAGCAGAATCGAAACACTCTGAGAAAAGACTGGTGCAAATATTTGGCCAGCGCATCTGCGACGTGTACAAAGCGTTCCTGCGTTTGAGCCGAGGGGATGGCCAGCGATTTTTGCTGCTTGATCTTTTGATCTGAAGGAGCCTCTCGATGGTTTTTGCCTATTCGAATAAAGTTTGAGGGAAAATGTGTCTAGTTTACGACCAGCACTTTGTTGCCTCTTGGAAGGTTGTTTATGAAGTAACTGGACTCTATCTTCATTATGAAGGTTGGATGATGATGATGATGATGATGATGTAAATTTTGTTTTATGGTTAGAGCTGAAACTTTGCTTGCTTATATGCGAGAAGGGTCTCTATTGAAGACGAACAAACTTTTACATTTTGCAGTTTGTTTGCCAAACAACATTTGAAGTCTTAAAGTTTGAACTGTCTGTTGTTGTTTCTTTTTCTTTTAATATCCTCTGGCTTTTTTCTTGTGGTCCGATCGTTGGAGAATTGCGATCTTTGACATTTGAAACGTTAACATGAATGCTTCGGCATGCACGATACTGTGGACTGATGCTGGTTGCTTGGGTATTAAACCGCTTTGCATGGTTCTAAATACTGATGTTTGTGTGCCATCTTTAAACTACTGCTGTACTCACTAAACAACGTGACGTGCTCTCTGTACTAGCGGTATTGAACACTGAAGAGGTATAAAGGTACTACTTCTTATCGAAATCTTTCTTTCCTTTCTCTCTTTCACTATCTTTTTGTTCTCTTCCTCTTCACTCTCTTTTTTTCGGTCTTTGTTTTCTGTAACTTTAATGGCTTTCTCCATTCTGCTCTTGCTGTTTAGTATTTAACTCTCTTTAACTACTGTCACTGAGCCTATTAATGAATATATATACAACAGTGTATTATTAATTGTCAGTCAAGAGGAATGTTGTGTTATTGAAGTTTCATAACTTGTTTTATATCATTAATAATAAACATGCTTCTAGTAAATACATCTAGCGTTTTTGGTATTAAATAATGCAGAGGAAATGAGTGAGAGAAGATCTTGTTTGAATACACCACTATTAACACTCCACTTTTAGAAAAAAAAAAAATTGTTAAAAATAAATTAAAAAGATCAAGGTTAAAATAAATGAACAAAAATAATTACATAAATGCAAGTAGATACAAACAAGAAATAAATAAAAAATAAGCAAATAATAAATCAACAAAAATAAGTTTTAAATAAATTAAATTAAAATACAATAACTAATGAGTGACTAAACAATTTATAAATAAAATATTTTTAAAATATATATATGTAAAAATAGTAAATAAATAAAATACATTACTATAAAAGTACAATACTATAATGAGCAGGAAAAATGTTAAGTACATTTTTCCAAATAATAGTTTAGACATTTAATTTTTCACATTTGAAAAAATATAGATACAAAATAAGTAAAGACATAATAAAATAAAAATCTGATTAAAACAAATAAATAAAAATTAAAATGCATAAGTAAATAACGCACTATAACAGTACAGTACTAAAAACTGAGTAATTTAAATTGATAATTAATTAATAAACTTAATAATTTAGTTTAATAAACTAAATATTATCCAACTAATATTTTAGACATTTATAATATACTTTTTACACCGTTTCAATTCCTTATATAAGAAACTATATAGTTGTCTTTTAAATTTTAGAACGGGGGTCTCTGGGACGATGATGATCATATTTGGGGTCCGTAGCATCTAAAAGACTGAAAACCTCTTGCTTAATAGAGCTCCTCATTGCTGAGAGATGCTGTCCAGTCTCAGCGCAGGTTAAATAGATTATGAAAGACAGGCGCGTTTCTGATTGGCTGGTGCTGCGGAAACTCGAAGTCTCACTATCGTCAGTTCATTCCCTCAGCCAATCAGTCCGAGGCCTCTGCCCGCATACGTCAAACTCCTTCTTGCCACAGCCAATCAGCGCCCAGCCTCTGCCCTCACATATCGTCTCCTCTTTGTCTCAGCCAATGGTCCTATGTAAAGTTCTAATACATTAAAAGCGACCGTACTGCTAGCGCAGGTAGAAGAAGAGGAGGAGAGAAGGTAAGTATTACTTACTACACAGTGCATTTGTTGCTTGGGACATTATTTCAGTATGTGTTCGCCTCAGAGAGATAATTAAAATGTTTATAGATAATGATTGTAATTGTGATGTAATAGATTGACCAGTTAAATGCACATGCAGTAATATGACCAACAATTGCAGTGTTTCTGTTATATCTAAGCATTTGTATATGTGATTATTCATGGTTATGCAACCAGACCAGCTGATTGTGTCTTGTCTGGTTACATAAATATCATTCAGTAATATTTAAAAAAAAAAAAAAAAAGGTTAACCAACTATAGTGTCTCTGTTATGTTTAAGCATTTTTGTAATCATTGTTATGTATGGTTTGCAACCAGACCAGCTGATTTAGTTTTGTGTGGCATCAAAAACATTATTGTATACATTTAATAATTGGAATATAATGTGAAATCTCACCATTAATATTTGTGAACGCTAATTTAATTTTCACTAAAAAGTGGTGCATAAATTAGTTTAAATTGGAGAGTTCACATGAATAATAACAAGCAAAATAATACACAAATAAACTAGATGTAACCAGCTGACTTCAACTTACTCGACAACTTGTCTTTTTACTTGTCTTATACTTCAAACTTTGACTTTGGATTTGAAAGACTTAGACTCTCTGTCAGACTTATGAAGATGTCCAGCTGTAACTCATGTTCAGATATAACAATGTCCTGATGTGATGCAGTTTCATATTAACCACCTGTCCTTCAGGCAAGCCTCACTTTGAGATAACTGAGCCTAATCGTTATTTATGTCATTTGTTTGTACAGTTACTCATTTGGAGAGTCCCACTGACTCGCTGCCATGGAGGTGAACGGCACAGCCAACATTCTGTCTTCAGCGTATCTGGCGGTGGAATTTGTGGATTCATTTCTTCCAGAAAATCCACTGCAGGAACCTCTGAAGCACGCATGGAACCACATGCTGCAGAACTATACCAAATTCCAGATCGCCACCTGGGGCTCGCTCATCGTCCATGAACTGATCTATTTCCTGTTCTGTCTGCCTGGATTTATCTTTCAGTTCCTCCCTTTCATGCAGAAGTATAAGATCCAACCGGTACGTGGAATCAGAATATTTTTCATCTGTTACTATTTTAATTTGAATATTTATAGTTTTTGTTTTTAAAAATAGAAAAAAAATGAACTCCTTAAATATGTTTTGTCACTGCGCTTGCAGGATAAACCGGAGACATGGGAGAAACAGTGGAAGTGCTTTAAGATGCTGCTGTTTAATCACTTCTGTATCCAGCTACCGCTCATCTGCGGGACGTATTACTTTACTGAGTTCTTCGGCATTCCTTATGACTGGGACTCCATGCCTCGCTGGTGAGAACACCTCTCAGATTTATTACTGAAGTTTAAAAAAATCATAATAGGTTTATGAAGTTACAGTCAGAGTGCTGAGGTTGTACTTTTTTTTTTTAATAATCTTTTTCACCATCTCAGGCCCTTTATATTGGCCCAGTGTTTTGGTTGTGCAGTAATTGAAGACACATGGCATTACTTCCTCCACCGAGCCCTGCATCATCGCAGAATCTACAAGTACATTCATAAAGTCCATCATGACTTCACTGTAAGTTACTTACAGTCTCACAAAGACACACACGATGTGCAGATAAAGGGAAACCATATAATAGCCAAGATAGACTGGAAGAGAATTTTTTGGTGAATTTGTACTATTATATATTTTTATGTAAGATTTATATTTTATATATAAATGTGTAACAATATATTGTGTCACAGAATATATCACAATACAAAAATGCAACAATATTTATCGTGGATAGTGACAATATGTATTGTATAGAGTTCACACAAAAATGAACATTTTATTTAAGCTTTTATTTACATATAAACAGTGAACAAAGTACATACAAAGAGTGCTAAATATAGTAAGCACAGAAGCTCATGCAGTTGAGCTTTCAAGTTTATTAATTATTATGAATAAATTAGAAATAAAATGTATGTAGTCAGGGACAGAGTGCAAGAATGCATGGGAGTGCATGTGTCAATCATAAGTAATAAATAAATATTTCTATTCTGGTGTCACCTGACTGTACTTTTGTTAACTTATTAAAAAATGTCTTTGAAATAATAATTATTTTGTACATTATCATGTCTCAAATGACACATGCATTGTTAATTTTGAAGTTTATTTATTGTTTAGATTATTTAATTTTCTTCTTAATAATGATAGATTATCAGTCATCTGTTTCGTTTTGTGTATGTTAGGCTCCATTTGGCATGCAGGCAGAATATGCCCACCCTGCTGAGACTCTGATTCTGGGGGCTGGATTCTTCATCGGCATCATGGTCTTCTGCAATCATATGGTTTTGCTCTGGGCTTGGGTCGCTTTCCGGCTTCTTGAAACCATTGATGTTCACAGGTGAGCTCAGTTATGTGGATGTAGTGTTAATTTCGTTAATGAAAACTATGCTGAACAGAGACAACAACTACATTATGCAATACTGTTCACAAAAAAGAGAATCTCTACCAAAATCACTCTATATGTTCTTAAGCAAAAAACAGGAGAAAAATATTGTCTGTTAAACTGTTTTTAAAAAGCCTTCAGGAGCTTTCATTCTTGAGGTTGTCAGACTGTCAAAGTTTAAATTAATTAAAAGGTCACATTTTCTGTGATGTGTTTTACTTAATCTTTGCAACTATGTGCACATACTCTCTCTACAATGTGGAAAAGGTGCCAATAATCTGAAAACACTGCCAAACATGTAAATTCTCCACTGAAATATATATTTAGCTCAAATGAAAGTGTAATACAGCCAGTCAGTGTTCCTTTACATGACCCCTTGTGCTATTCACTGACTAAATTTGCAATCTAAGCTTCTCAGTGATTAACTAAAAATAATAATTAACTGATAATAATAAATCCAAATATGGATGTCAACTATACTGTTTGTGATTGTGGTTCCTTAAAAAATGCACATATGCAACCTCAATGTGACAATACAAAGTCTTGTTCCTTGCTTTAAAAGAAAAACATTAACATAATTTGGAAATTCTGGAATTAATATTAGGAATTTTACTGTTTTAGATTTTAAGAGAAGCTTTTGAGTTTTACCAGATTAATGTAGAGAGTGTTCATTTATATGATAATATAATAAATCTTAACTCAATGAGTAAATGAGTACAACAAGTCATGTGTTTGAGTTCACATTCTGTTGATTTGTGCTTATAGGTGAAAGTGCAATAATTCTGATGAGATGTAATAATTACTAATTAATTAATAATCATGATTACAATTACAGTTTTGAGTTTTATTGACTAAACCTGGATTTAAAATTCACAGACTTTTAGTCAACTAAACCTTGACTAAACAAACAAGCAAACAAAAAGCTGACAAAATTAACACTAGTGCCATGGTCTGGCTCAATACATTTTACAATGTCAAAATATGTCATGCTGGTAATAACTTATTACAACACTAGAGGGCACTATATTGATAATGCATTCATTTGATAGCCTGTGCATAATTAAACCACATCACCAGAAGTATGTGGACACCACTTTCTAACTCACAAGGTCGGCTATAGCAGTAATTCTCAAAATTTTATAAAATTAAACTAAATATTGAGTGGACAGTATGTCCTACTAAATATTTTATAATTCTTTTTCAGTCATATTTATTTTTATAGTATTTGTTTCATTCTTTGACGTTCCTTCTTTGGTCCTCTCTTTAGTGGTTATGACATTCCTCTGAACCCCCTACATCTGATTCCATTCTACGCTGGAGCTCGTTTCCATGACTTCCACCACATGAATTTTGTGGGCAACTATGGATCTACATTCACCTGGTGGGACAGACTTTTCGACACTGATTCCCAGTATAAGAAACATTACTCACTTCATAAAGCCGTGAAGAGCGACTGATTGACAGAGATACACTCACTCGCATACACTGATGCTTCACCATCACCCAGAGCAATCCATCTCTCTTGGACTCCTGTGTGGGTTTTGGTTGGTCTGATGCTTTTGCATTGCCTCCTGCTGCACACACTCACTGTAAAGTATTTAAAATCGGACTGAATGGATTCAAATCAATGCCAGCTTCTTACAGCAATGTGCCTTTGAAAAAAGAAAAAAAAAACACATCCCACAGTCACCATTAGACCACTGGTCATGCTACTCCAAAGGACTGTTTGGACTGTTAGGAATGAAAGAATCTCAGCCTGTGTTCTGTGCTCTCAACTATTATAAACATTCATCTGTTTCAAGTAATAATGCCATTATTCCTCAAAAGCACTTTACTTTCACCTAAACAAAGATGGAATGTTATAAATTGTTATTTTTGTAATGCCTTGTTTTTTTTTTTTAGTTTTTTTTTTTTTTTGGTTTGTTGCCTCACCTGATTTTTTGCTAAATTTCTGTAAAGATTTTGTAACTTCCACAGTGACCACCTGTAGGATATAGATGTGCCTTGGAAAGGATTTGGGGGAGCAAGGATTTTAAAAAACACTTATGGATCATAAGGGAGAAAGCTAATTGAGATCATAGCTTGTTCATTTAAGGGCAACTTAATAAAAACAAATTAACAAAAACGTTGACGGCGGTTGTGGTCTATTTAAACTGTGAGAGCTCGCAAACATAGATCCTAAAATGGGTTTTCATTACAGTTTCATATTCCCCGTCATTGATCAACGTACAAGTCAAATGTCATATTACAGTATGTAAAGAGCCATATGGGGTGGGTAAACTGTCTCAGAACAGAATATACATACTACAATATTTAACATGAGGTGGGATATACATATTACTGTATGTAAAGAATCATGTGGGGTGGATAGGTCACATATTACAGTATCTACAGTATATGAAATGGGTAGATAAACAGCTTTTCCTTTATTCAAATGTACATAAGTTCATAGAGGTGTACAGTACAAATAATTTGTTACTGTACTTAAATACAGTTTTGGGAAATTTCTACTTTAAGTATAATTATTTTTGTTGACTTTTTTACTTCACTACATTTTAAAGAGAAAATGTATACTTTTATACCTGTACATTTCTCCAGACCCTTTCATGACATTTGCAGTTGCAAAACTGGAAAGTTTTTTTATTTCGAATGCTTCAGTTGTACAAATGTTGGTATGATTTCACTAGGATTGCTATAAATACGGAGTGTTTCTTCATGAGCGCTGGTTGCACGGGAAGCTGGGAGAGCCTAAGATTGTAACCAAAGTTTGTGTCGCATACAACAAATGATCAATAAGTACTATGATAATACTATGGTGTTCTGGACATGAACCAGCGTACCATGCAAATACCATGGTATATGAATACCAAATCTGATACATCACTGTATGCTGCCACAGTACTTTTATGTGAGGGCTATTAAACAATATCCCATCATTATATAATTGCAATGTGTATTTCTTTGTTTTGTATGTTTCTGTAATGTCAAATATATAATGATAACTTGATACATTATCATGAAGTAAATATTTATTTTTGTCATAGCCTATGATCCTAATTCAAGGTTTACCTGGGTATTACAACCCAGTTTCTCTAATAATGATTTACAATGTATACAATACATTTTATGTTAATAAAGGGCACAAGTATAAAATTTCAACATTTACAAATAATGACAGTATTACTAAATTATGAGTAATACTGACAGTATTACTAAAATGGACAGACACATTAGGCATATTTGTCAGATATTAATTATTATTGGTTTGATAAATTAATTTTTAATATTAATATATTTTTTTAATAAAGTGATGTAGCATTATTAAGAAAAAACTTTATCTAACAATGAACAAAATTATATTTATAAATAGTTAATAATGACCAAGATTAATTTATATTCTGCAAAAGAAGAAATTCATACAGATTTTTAATGACTTGAGGATGAGTAAATGATGACAGTTTTTCATTTTTAGGCGAGCAATCCTTGTAATGATTGTTAATGTTCACACATCACAGTCTCATCAACCCACCACTCAGCTACAATCAGCTGAGTTATTATTTATAATCTACCTCTACCTGTGCTACTTTTGATAATAGTAATAGTAATACGTTTACTTCTATTGAGTTACTTCACCTTTATTTACATCAGCATCCATAATTCGTTCGTCATTACATAAGCCACGCCCCTGCAGGGGTAACACCATGCGCGTTCACCAATTGCGCGTGTGTAATCTTCGCGCTGCACGTCCGCGATTTCACGCGCGTCCCCGCGGCTAAACAGGTAGTCAGGACTCGCGCTCACGCGTCAGTTCTGCAGTTCATACAGGACACGACACAGAAAACCAGAGAGACAAACACACAGGAAAGAAACGAGAGACAGACAGACAGTAGTGCTAAGAGAGACAAGACGGGAGCGATGACAGCGGCGGTGTTTTGCGGGGCTCTGCTGATGCTGGTCCTGGCCTCAGGCGGGGATGTTGCGGGGCAAGGAGGAATCTCCTTTGAGTACCACCGATATGAGGAGATGCGGAAAGCGCTGGTGTCCGTTTGGCTCCAGTGCCCCTCCATCACCCGCATCTACACGGTGGGCGAGAGTTTCGAGGGCCGAGAGCTGCTCGTGCTGGAGATGAGCGACAACCCCGGGATCCACGAGCCTGGTGAGAGATGAGCATTAACTATGACTAGATTATAACACAGTAAGACACAGCATCGTAGCATTAACTAATGAAGCTCCATAGAGCAGCGTAAGCGAGCATTTTCCTCTGCGTGCCATGCATGTTTATCCATTCTACATGAAATTACATTAGGCCATTAATCGATAACAAATCAATAAAGGGGGTTCTCCAGTTACAGTCGCCCTTCCAGTGAAATATCCACCTTTGTCATATTGCCTTTTTTATATTTATTTCACGTTTTATCTACTTTGCCGACAATACATTTGGTTCTTAAAATGCGCGATGTGAGAGGTTCTTAAACAGCCTCTGCGAACGGAGACAACATCAAAATTTGCGAAGATGCAAACTGGTCTCTAATAGGCCTATTGAAATTGAACAGGCATTGCCTTAGAGACTACTTTGCATAGTCACAATGGTGTGTACCGATTGATTTAATCCTTTTGCAAGTGTTTCATAAATCATCTCTGCTCACTGTGGTGCGCAGGTGCGCTTTGGTGTGTCTGCGCGCTCACGGAAATATGATGACAGCAGCTCACTATGCGCCATTTTGCGAGGGTTGCAGAATGAATGTATAATTGCAGATCAATTAGAGACTCAACTGCAATGCTGCTTCTTGTCAAATAAATAGATACTTTGACATAAATATTAATTATAACGTTTAAATATATATTTTTAGCTTCAGTAGGCCTATTAGTATTTTTGCTGTGCACATGCAGATCTTTGTGGAATTGGTAGGCCTACACTGTGCCATGGTAATTAAGGTTTGACTTATATAGGCTTAAATATGAAAGTAATATTCATACGTTTGTGTTGTGTAGACCAATGTAGGCTACTATGGTTTTAAATCCTTGATCTGAAGCTGTATACTAATTAGTTCATTTAGTGTGCTCTATTTAGATTTTGGATTGTACTCCATTTACAGTCTGGAATTAGGCTGAAGGATTAAACTAATCGCTGAACACCTCATAGTGAAACCTACATGGAGATGCATCAATTATTTAGGAGTGTTAATTTTTGGTCATTTGTATTCTGAATTCAGTACATGATTACTGAAACTCAGTTGGAGGATATTATGCATTCATTATATCTCTGTCAATTAAACACTTTTTTTGTTTATACAGGCCTTTATATACAATGTCTGTGTGACATTGGCTGTTGTATTATCAATATCCTCAGAGATCATTTGACTTAAATTAATGAAAAAATAAGCTCAAACAATAACAAAATAATAAATGAACAGTGTTGGGGAGTAACTGGTTACATGTAACGGAATTACATAATTTAATTACAAAATAAATGTACAGTTACTGAGAAAAAATTGTGTAATAATTAAATTACAGTTACTTATGAAAATGTTAACGATTACAAAGGGATTGAATCTGAATATTTTCACACACATACAGATTTAATTGACTTCTCTAAAATATCTCTAAAATATGAGACACCAATGTTTCACTAGTTTATAGGATACAGTATAGGACACATGCTTATTCGATAATTGTTTTATTTTCTGTTTGAGTTTATGTATATGCTTTAATTTTTAAGATTAACTGTGTTTTTCCAAGGCATTGTTGGATGCCAGTGTTTCATTTAATAGCTATCCAAAGATTTGATTTCATAAACAGTATCATAGCTATTAAACTATATCTTGTTATGATTGTAAATCAGCATTTAAAAAGTCTGATTTTGTGTTGGCTGTGCTTTCAGTTCAAAACATTAGAAATTTAGAAAAGTAATCATGTAATCAGTTTCATTACCTTAATAAAGTAATTAAAATAGTTACACTACTTTTTACATTTCCACTATTACATTTCCAAAGTAACTTCCCAACACTGTAAATGAATAAATACAAATTTTAAGAATATATGTTTAATGTATTATAATTAATTGACAATTAGTAATAATAACAGATTACCAAATGCTGTAAAATTGTATGTTATTGATTGATGATACCTAATGAATTAAGTTTTACTGTAAAATTTCTGTAAAATGCAGTTTAGCTATTAGAGCTCAATCCCGCTGTGGTCGCTGCACATATATTATAAAATGACACAGATTATCTAATTATTTTGAAAATGCTAAAGTCATGCATTGTATTTCTATTATTGACACATTAAGTTCATGTGTTGACTAAGCAAAACTCATTGTGTTGATGGTGAGTTCCGTGTGTACAAGTGAGAGTATAAAGACGGGGAGCTGTTATCCTAAAGGTAGGGCCCCTGTTCCTTAAATAGTATGGTTGGCTCTCCATATGTGTGTTTGCGTAGATATGACTCATTGCATTAAGGCTATTATTGCTACCAGATGAGTTTCCAGCACCACCCACACCCTGTAGCTATGGGCAACCAGCTGCACCTCAGCAGCAGCATACAGATGCGAGAGAGAGAGAGAGAGCGGGATATCAAAGAGAGGCCCCGTCGTCGGTCGGGTGCACGCCGCTAGTGTGGAGTGTTACGG
>JAUZSZ010000075.1:598053-609562 GCA_034780575.1 Labeobarbus marequensis | reverse complement strand
TAAAGCACAAGCACATGTGTACGTTTGTCGCCATTGTATATCAGTGTCTTGGACTAATTTAAAGTATTTGAAAAACAATTTCTGAAATATTATTTTGGATAACAGAACATCGTAAACATTTCGTCTTTTTAGAAACCTTGTTTTAGACTAATCCGGCTTTGTTTCTTTTTTATTAAATAGTCGGCTTTCTTTTCTTTTCTTTTTTTTTTCTTTTTTGGTTTTAGATATTACCTCAGGTTATTATATGCGTAAAATTGTTAATATTATACAGACACTGTAGCTTGTTTAGGTTTTTAATCAAAACGTATTGATGTATTTAGTCTGTTGAACATGAGAGGGCCGAGCCAAGAAGTGTATAAGACATTAATACGATATTATTAGTAAAGCAGGCAAAAGATTTCAGATTCTGCGATGTTTTCCAGTTCAAAGAATGCGCCGCCTCGCGGGGAAACACGCACACGCGCGCGCACGTTAGTTGTACTATATTAGGGAGGACATCTCATATACGCAGTGTTTTTTTTTTTTTTTTTTTTTTTTTTTTTAGTGGGGCTGTTTATTAAACCTAACCCTTACACAAAATTTCTGACGTTAGTTCTAAACCTAAATATGACTTGCTTGATTTATGAGCCTTTTAAATTGTGAGGGCCACTTCAAATATTTCAATGTATTTTCCGAAGTATTAGCAAGTAATAGCCAAATCAGTACAGACTGCAGGCTGCAGGCAGAATAGCTGATTATTCAGTTATTAATAAACATGGCTGAACAGTAAAATAATAATGCACATCCAAAAATCTAGAATGTCTAGAATGTCACAATCTCTAATAATCCACCCTCTAAGTAAAGCCTGTGTCTCAGTTATATTGTGTAAAAATATTCTTTCGGCAATCTCCGTTTTCTCCCTCTATGAAATTCATCCTGCGCCTCGATCTCACATTCCCACCTTCTTGAATTCCCCTGTGGTGTTCTCGCACAACGCTGTAATCTGTTATTTCAATCTTGTGTAATTCATGTCCCTTTAATTACGTACTCCGATATCACACAGACCGTGACGTGCACATAGTCGCACACATATAAACAGAGAGTGAACAAGTGCACCTGTTGGATGTACTAGATTTAATGTGCTAATGCATTTAATGCATGTAATAGTCAATGCATTTAATGAGAATATATATTTATTTTCTCACAAATCATCCTCATTGTATTTGTCCCTACGTGTTTTAGGGTGTCTACAAGAGGAAAACGAAAGTGTATGCTTTAGCCGCCATCTCCTTTTTATGCGGAAGCAACTTTAAAGATAAAATGCAGTCGTGCGGATTACCTGATGTACACAAAGTATATGTGTGACACAGTTGATTCCCATTAGACAAATGATGAATTTCTCCCTTAGAGCCACCCTTAGGCTCTTATTGGCTCTTCCTCCAACTTCCTATTTGTATACGGCCAATCACACACTCCTCCCGGGAAGTGTTGGCCACAGCTGGTGAAGTGTTGATTGAAAACAACCTGAAGGCTGACGGCTGTAATGCCCCTCAAGAGCATCCATACACACCCTTGATGAACACTTCTGTGACAGAAAAACACACACACACACACACACATCTCAGAGATGCTTAAAGTTATACTAAAACATGAATTTGCTTGTCTTTTGTCATTTGTATTTTCTGCAGGTTTGTTGGGGGTCAGGAGAAATCTCAGGACATGGAGGGTTGCTAGTTGGAAGTGTTGTGCCACGTTTTCAACCAAAAACTCTTTCAGTGGCTTTGCCAGTTTTGTGAGATGGTCACCTGACTGCAGCATGATTACCAAAAAAGCCAATTTGCAGCTTTAGCCCGCCTCAGCGAACAATCAGAGACTCCCACCCACACACACTCCCACACATGTGCGCCGTTTGCCATGAATCTGGCCACCAAGCTGCGGAGGAATCTGAGGAGGCTGGTCATCCTCCTCGTCACCTTCTGTATGGTCAGCGTTTTAGTCTCCGCCTACTACCTTTACACAGGCTCCACCCAAGAACTGGACCTTGCGGATCGTGCTATAGGTCCAGACTGTGCTGACCTCCGGGCGCTCCCTTTCCGACAGTCAGAGCCTCGGACGCCTAAACCGATCGATCCGTCACGTAAGGATCCAGTGGTGTTGGTATTTGTAGAGAGTCAGTATTCTCAACTGGGACAGGACATCATCGCCATTCTAGAATCCAACCAATTCCGTTACCACGCCGAAATTGCACCAGGTAAGGGTGACATCCCACCTTTAACGCACAAAGGCCATGGACGCTATGCACTGGTGATCTACGAGAACCTTCTCAAGTATGTTGGGATGGACGCATGGAACCGTGACCTTCTGGATAAATACTGTGCTGAATACAGTGTTGGAGTCATCGCTTTTCATCGGGCAAGTGAAAACTCCCAGCCTGCACTGCAGCTTAGGGGTTTCCCTCTGACATTGCGAACAAATGTTGCACTTCGAGACTGCTGTGTAAACCCCCGCTCACCTCTGCTTTACATAACTCGGGCGGAAGTGGATCGTAGCCACTTACCAGGAGAGGACTGGACTGTGTTTCAGTTCAACCATTCCACATATGAACCAGTCCTATTGGCTAGAACTCGACCCAGTGAGAGTGGAGCGGCCCAGATCATACCAGGTCCCCAGGGTCTCCATGCTACTGTCGTGCAGGACTTGGGCCTGTACGATGGGGTGCAGCGTGTGCTGTTTGGACATGGGCTGAGCTACTGGTTACACAGACTTATACTGGTGGATGCCATCGCTTATCTCACAGGCAGGAAGCTGTCACGATCTCTGGAACGATACATCCTGGTTGACATAGATGATATTTTCGTGGGGAAGAAAGGGACAAGAATGAATGTGAATGATGTAAAGGTAAGAGAACTGTTCGAAGAATTTGTCTTTTAATTTGAGAAATTTTTAAAATATGAAAAAAAGTTTAAACAAAATAAATTTTCAGTTACACTTTATTTTAAGGTCCAGTTCTCAGTATTAACTATTAACCATGACTTCTACCTCAATAAACTCCTAATTACTGCTTATTAATAGTTAATAAGGTAGTTGTTTAGTTTAGCTATTGGGTAGCATTAAGGATGTACTGTAAAATATGTTCATGCAGAATATGTGCTTTATAAATATATGCTGGTAATATACATGCTAATAAGCAACTAGAAAAAAGGTGAGAATTGCTCCCTATAATTTTCTAAATAAATAAATTATTAATTAGCGCATTTAAATGGTGTCATGATAGGATGCGTCAACAAAGACATTCTACATTATACACACACATCAACCACAAAATTATTTCCAATCTGTTTGAACTAATCACCAAAGACAAAACAAACACTAGTACCCAAGCTCTAATTAGCTGTGTGGGATTTTGGAAGAAGCATTTGGTTGATATTTAGTCTGAGTTCCCCTTCGCAGGTGTTCACGTCTGATTTACTGAATGTGAATGTTTTTGTGGACAAGAAGGGGATGTTGTGTGTGTGTGTGTGTGTGTGTGTGTGTGTGTGCGTCACTGAATTGGAGTGGGTGTTTGAGTTGGCCTCAGTCAGTATAAAGAGGCTATTTAGAGGGACAAGAGCAGTAAAATGGTGTTCATTCTCTCTTTCACACACTCATTCATAATCTCGTTCCCACGTTTGGCCCCTCTCTGATGCTGTTCAACAGATTGAAGGGCCGCTCACTCTCCATTGTGAGATGACTTCATGACTTTCAGAGCTTTCAGATTCAAGTGCATGCACATGAGAGTATATAAATTAATGCAGGCATTATACAACAATTAGAAATGGATACACTGATAGGAAAGAGTCAAATATTTAAAACAACATTTCACCTAAAAAAACAAAAATTCTGTCATAATGTACTGATTTTGATCCAAACCCGTATGATGTTATTTATTCTTTTTTGTTGAACTCACAGTAGAGTTTTTTGAAGAATTGTTACACAGCTCTTTCCAAAGTTTGAACTGTTAAACGACAGAAAACCCCATAAAAAGTAGTCCAATCTAAAAGTCTTCTCAAGCTATCTGATAGGCTTTTGTGAGGAACAGACTAAAATGAAATTAAATGAATAAAAATTTAATGAATATCCAGTTGGGCAAATTCAGTACAATGGCAGTACATTGTGACTCACTTTAACGCTTAACAGAGCATTTAAAGAGTGCCACCAAAAAAAGGTTTCAGGTCTGAAAATGGCAAAGCTCAGAGCCCTTAACGCACACTAAATCTAAGGCTAAGTGGATTCTATCGTTTATCATGTTGAGGAACTTGTCAGGTTTCGACTTGGAACAAATTTTCCTTTTTGGGTGAAACTGTGTCATCGCATTTGTTAAGCAGTTTTACTACATTTAAATGGACATGTTGGTAAGTACAAATTGAGTATACACATATTTCTGTAGCGTTCCCATAAATATTTAATAAGGACAATTAAAAATGAGGTACCTAACATTCACACATCGTTGTCACATTTTAAAATATTGAACCCACTGGACACAGGAATGGCACATTCTTTATGGGTCATTTCCTTGTTAACTGTCCCTCCAATTTCAAACAAAGAGATTCTATGAACAGCATGATACCATTATACCTAGCATGGTTACACATTTAATTTCTGAATCTAATGTTCTCAGAGAAAGGTTAGTGGCTAAGCACATGACACCTCCCCAGATGTTGCTAGCTAAGAATGTGCACGGTCAAATTCTTCCCGATTGGTCTGAGCTAATTTAGACCTGGCAAATGAGCCAGCGGTAAGATGGAGGTTCTGGAGGGGGTGCTCAGGGAGAGAATTAGAGCTGGTCGCTCTGGTGCACGACTGGAAATGTCAGCGGAAAAATTCCCGTAGGATTCTGGGGAAAAACAAGGCGTGTAGTGATGGGGGAGAGAAGTGGGAAGGCTTTGATCCACCAGCCATTGTTTTTAGCCACTGTGACTGCTAGTTATAGAGAAGCCTCTGACTGTTTATGGCAGGCTGTTCCAGAATCCAAAACAGGTGCATGTGTTTGTGCATGTGAGAGGAAAGGCCGATACTAAGCCAGTGGAATGAAGTGGCAGATAACAGCTAATCAATGGAAACCCATGGTTCTTAACTGGTGGATCGCGAACCAAAAATGGGACACGAGTCTGTTCTGATAGGGTCAGGATGGAATAAACAATGCTAAATACTAAAAATAAAATGCAACTAATCATATAATCACACACTGTTAGGCAAAAGACCTTATAAGGGAGGAGAAAACATTTTGCTGTGTATTAGTAGAAACTGCTTTGTGGAAAGTAGACAACATGTCTTCATTCTCAAAAACCAAATAAAGAAATCTGAAAACACACCCAGACTATGTCAAATATGTGTTCACTTAAATTGAATATATTTTAGATTCTAAAGCAAAACCAGTTGAGAACCACTAGTTTGTAAAATATCACAAAATACATCTTCTCTGTTAGACTACTGTAACAATCATACAACAGATACTTCTTGACTTTTGTTAGAATAGGCTCATCTCTTGTATTTGTAGCGAGTATAAAGTTGAGAGAGAGAAAACAAGAGCCAGAGTGAGAGAGAAAGGAACCCTGTGTGCTCTAGATGTAGGTGTTGTAGATTAAAATGTCACTCTTAGTGACTGGTTGCCATATCTCCCATCAGCCCATGGGGCAGGCTGAAAAAACAGGGGACACCAGTGATAAATGACTTGATGCACACTTGCACACACTCACAAACACAAATGGGATTTACCCTCACTTTACGTGTGTGTGTGTGTGTGTGTGTGTGTGTGTGTATGTGTGTATGGATTCCCCAAGCAGAGATTCTGCTGAAATTGCAGTTAAAGTGACCTTGTGTTGGTGATTGTATAACAGGGCATTTCAGTTGTGTGTGTAAAGCAGTTGTGAAAGTGACAGCATGTGTAGTACTGAACTTAAACTGTAGCATAATGGAGTATTTATGAATTTCATTATGTACACTTGGAGAATATATAAATGCAATAATATTATTTAAATTAAAAATAGTTGTTTGTATTTTAATATATTTTAAAATTGAATTCATTCCTGTGATGGCAAAGCCAAATTTTCAGCAGTCATTGCTTGAAATAGAAATTTTCTGTAACGATGTAAATGCCTTAACTGTGCCTTTAATTAATTTAATGCATCCTTGGTAAATGGGATATATGTCAAACATCACCTGTTATGATACTCTTTGGTATCTCCTTTGAAGGTATTTTGAGTAAAACAGCTCTATATCGGAAGGGATGCGACCTGTTTTACAGAATATGGAAGTTTTTGTGCATAACCCCTATAAAAGTATTAATTGCTTTAAAAAACATCTTACTGACCCCAAACATTTTAAAGATATTGTGAATTACCACCTTTTTTATCATTTTATTATTTTCCAAAAACAATTTGAGGGTCACTAACATTATGGTTTTGTATATTTGTATGATTTAACATCAAGCACGGATAGCATTTAATGCCTATTCATATCAAGTACGGTGCTAAAATCGAAAAGCAACAAATAATAAAGACGCCTATTATCTCCTTAGCCGCACTTTGTTTTAGTTCATTTAGGTGAATCAGACTATCTATTTCAGTGAATGAATTCTGTGATTGATTTTTGCCATCACTCAAAAAGTCCCTCTGCAGCTTTTTCATATATTAAATTGTTGGAGGCAAAAATATATATAAATAATTATTGCAGTTTATTACTATGCTTACAGTTGTGGAAAACCATGGAATGACTTAATTATTGTTTAACTGGATTTTGATTGTATTTGACATCTTGCATGAATTCTAATTGGCTTCAAAGGCTGGTTGGTCGAAATGATGGTTTCTCTGAAAAAAATCACTTTTCATTTCAAAGCAAATGCATAAATATCGAAACTGTTAGCTATAGCTTGTGGCCCTAGTACACTTATATCTGGTCATTGTGTGTGTGTGTGTGTGTGTTTGTGTGTGTGTGTGTGTGTGTGTGTGTGTGTGTGTGTGTGTGTGAGTCTGCATGGTGAGTATGATTCTTGATTCTCAGCATATAGATGAGCATCAAAGACAAAGCTGCCACTTCTTCAACTGCACACTGACTTCAACATGTACTGTAAGACAGAATCACAGCGAACAGAATCACAATATCAAAGCTATACCTGCACATATTCAGCCAGAGACAGAGAGCAGAATCAAAGTGACTCCTGAAGCCTTCCTCTCACACACCAGCTCAAACATACACACAAATATGGGTTAGAAAACAAGGGAAATGAGAGAGAAGAACAGAACAGCCAGTCATTTCCGTTGCAGACACTTCTGAAGAGAGAAAAAGTGATTTAAAGGGAGTTAAAGAAATAGTTCACCCATAATGAAAAAAAGAATGCTGAAAATTTATTCACCCTCAGACCATTCAAGATATAGATCAGTTTGTTTCTTCATCTGAGCAGATTTGGAGAAATTTGGAAATACATAATTTGCTCACCAATGAGTGAATGGGTACCATAAGAAAAGGAGTACAAAAAACTGATAAAAACATCACAATACCTCACAAGCAATCCACACCACTCCAGTCCATCTGTTAAATCCGAATATTCAATATTAAAACTTTAAATGGTTTAAAGTTAAAATGCCTTTGTGATGGATTTGTTTCTTACAAACAGTTATTCACTTCACAAAACATACTTTTTTACTGAAGGATGCATTGTTATGGTTTATGATAATCCATAATAATGCATCCTTCGGCAAAAAAGTCTTTTCCCTTGTTGTCCTGTCATATTAAATCCATCATATTTGTTTAGAACTCTTTTGGGCTGTTTTCACTTCTAAACCGTGTATATTTCTCTCCTGATTTAGATGAGATGGCTTTTTCAATGGAGAAAGCAATATAACAGATAGAGGACTTTTTTAGGATAATGGAGGAATATTCTAGCCAGAAGCAATGGTGTGAAGTTAATAAGCTTTATTGATGAATATGTTTACTACACACAGCTTTTTGCTTCACAAGATGTTAATTGATGGACTGGATGGAGTTGGAGTGTGGATTTATTGTGGATTATTGTGATGTTTTTATCAGCTGTTTGACTCTCATTCTGAGAGCACCCATTCACTGCAGAGAATCCTTTGCTGAGCAAGAGATGTAATGCTACATTAATCTAAATCATTTACATATTGGATGGCATAATGGTGAGTAAATTGTCAGCAAACTTTCACTTTTGGGTGAGCTATTCCTTCTGAGGTCCATCGAACTTATAGAAATGGATTTCTAGAATGTTCCTTGTGGATTTATTCTGTTTCAACATAGCAACATAGCAAATTTACAGTGAAATTTGATTGTGGTCTTGTTTAAAAAAAAACAAAAAAAACCGTAGACTAAATATCATGAGGTCTAATCCACAGTACAGCTGCATCTGACCAAGAACCGCCCACTTAGACTGGAAGACACATTTTGTCCGACATGTAAAGCTATAAAGCTGCCTTACCAACTCTCATTTTTATGTTTTACTTGCTGTTTAGAGGCAGCTTTTCTGTTGTGCATCAGTCTCCACAAACTGTTTTGAAGAAAAAAGTAGCAGAAAATATGTAGGAACTTATATTCATCCCAAATTCTGCCCTGAAGTGCTTATTGAATCAACCAGTTCCTTGTTAACATGACTTCTCTTCCCTGTGGACTGATAAAAAACCCCTGTGAGCCCTTACTCCCGGAAGTTGTCAGATTAGAGCTTGCCAGATTGAGCAAGTGCTTTCCACTTTTGTGTGCAATATGCATCTGACTGTGGGTGGTTCATGCCGTCTGTGAATGTAGAACTAACAGTTTTTAGTAATAGCTATGCTATGTATTTATTTGCATTTGTTCAGTGAATAATTCTGATATTTGACACATTTCAAAATCCTAATGTTTGGTCTGATTGGTGCATAAACTTGTAGTGAGAAAAAATGTACTGTAGCAACAATGAACGCAGTCAATGATGAAGCAGAAAATGAAGAATTGCTTTCTTTTTTCTCACAGAATGTGTGGCATATGTACTTTGGGTGACCTGGTTTGAGGACCTGTTTATGTTTTTTCCAGTTCTATCCCCCATTTTTCCACTTTGCTTCCTGTCCAATCTAATTAGTCAAGTTTAAACAAAGGCAAAAAAGCCAAAAATGAGTGCACACACCAACTTGGACAGCCACCTGTTTCTTAGACTACATTTCTGGCAAAGTCCCAAATTCAGTGGCAATTTCTCATTTCTTTTGTATAAACAGACTCCGCTGTACGGAAAAACCTCTAGGTCAGAGATTGTTTAAAATTGTACTTGATTGTGTAGTGTGCACTCAGTTAAGCTAACAAGATGACAGGCTGAAAGAATGTTGTATAATGTGAACAGTGCAGTGATTTTGGTAGTTTGAAAGTCATGTGAACCTGACTCTTTTAGGGCAGATTGATACTGAAGCATCAGTCTGATGTTAAATCTGAGCTTCAAGAGGTCAAATACAGACCAACCAGAGAAAAACTCACACACCAGACCTATTTTCAGAAAGTATTGATCCAATGATATTTCTGCTCTGAGTAAGATGGAGCTGGTGTATGTGTGTTTCTGTTAAAGGGCTACAGAGGTTGCTAAGCAGCTGTCTTCATTTTCAGCCGCACACTCACGTCAACAACACACTCACACATGTGTGTCCTCTCGCACTTGACACATTATGAGCCGTGTTGGGGAAGCTACTTGCCAAGCTACATAAAATTTAAAGTGCAGACAAGCTACCCTTAAGAAAAATTGTTTACAAATAACAAAAAGTAGCTAACTACATTGAAGATAAGGGGATGTTATCTTTAAATCAACAAGGGCACCAACCTCAGTATATTTATACACATAAATATAACTATTCACTAAACCTTTAAAACTAAAAACAGTGCAATATTGGAGTTGATAACTTAATGATAAATATCAGTGTTTAACAAAATTTATTTTTTCATTTTACAATATAAAAGAAAGCATACATTCCAATTGAATCAATGAATGTATTTTTGTACCAGTTCTTTAGAATGAACTGTCTGAATGAAAATGACTCACTAAAATGAATCTGACTTACAATGTGTGTGATAAGCAGATATTTTAGTAGAGGGCATTGTGGGCTTTATATTCCAAGACTATAAAAATCTTTCTTGCAGTTTCAGCCGGTTGACATATTTAATTCTGTAGAATTTGTAACAATGTTAAATTTATTGCAAAAAAAAAACCTTTGAAGGCATAAAAATTTATATGAACACAGCTCTGGGTAGGTAATAGTTTTGTTAAATAAAGTTTTGCAAAGAGAAGATGCCAGTATAAATATACATGGATAGAGACACAGAGACAGAAAGAGGGTGGAAAGAGGGAGGGGAAACAGAAAGCTGTTGCTGAGAAAAGAGTGTTGCTGTGACAACAATATGTTTGGCATTTGTGTGAGATTATTTCTTTCTGCCAACCTTACTTCTCTTCCACCTTTATTTTTGTCTTCTTATTCTTCATATCCCCCCTTTTTATACTAATACAAATGTACAAGCTTTAGGAATCGCCTGCTTAAAAAAAGCATAGTTTATCTAGATGATACTCATCCTCTCTGCATCTGTATCATGGTTCATGCCCCTTCTAATCCAGATCTTACCCCAAAAAAAGCCAGGAAGTGCTTTGTACATCTAGGGCGGATGTGTTAAAGTCCCGTTGTAGAGATGCCCCTGTGTCAGCAAGAAAGATACACATTATGCAAAGCTGTCGTTTCCACTGCATCTCAGGTCAGATGGAGTGTTTTTTGTTGCAGCAATAAATCTCTAAAGGAAAGTTCTGTTAAAAACATTCATCCACCTACACCTGTCAACACGATATAATAGTAACAGCGTCAGAAGAGTCATGTCCATTCAAACTGAGTGGGCATGTGCCTCCTCAGATTTCTGAGACAAGTGAATTCTGAATGCAACTTCAGAGGCAAAAAACAATGTTTGCATCTTTGATAAGTAATTTGTTTGTTTATTGCAGCTTTAAACATTTTTTCTTTTTTTGGAAGTTCTATCACCTATCCACCCATATGTCAGAGCTGCTGTTTTCCATAAGAACATTGCATGTAATCACTGGCTGTTTATTTGATGCTGGTTCAGTGTGTGCTTTGGTTTTAAAGTCAGTTCAATGTTACACACAACCCTAAATCATTGAAATGGTTTCATCTTCCCACTGTCTTCCTCTACCCCTATCATGTTTTGTATATATGCGTAACGAATGAACAGTGTTACCAAAAATAAAGAATGCACACAGAGACACACACAGTCAAACATAAAAAAATAATTGACAGACATAAAAGTAGCATTTTTTCTCCAGTAATCTGAGAATGAGGCTTCACTGAGGTAAATTAATAGGCATGTACTATATATGCACATGCTCCTTTTTCTCATGGCCTCAGGAATAAGCAATGATTTCATGCCCAATAAATATTACATGTGGAGCCTTTCCCGGATCCCCTGGTGCACACACACACACACACACAAACACACACACACACACACACACACACACACACACGTACAC
>JAUZSZ010000075.1:433622-445520 GCA_034780575.1 Labeobarbus marequensis | reverse complement strand
CTCTTGCTGCCAACAACCTGCTGGCTGGACTCAGGGGAGAACCCATGCCTAAAGAACTTAAACTGTAAAACTAGACAGTTAAATAATAGTCAAATGAAAATTAAAAATCTACTTTGGGACACAAAGAGAGAATTTCTGAAAAATCTTCATATAGCTATTTTTCATAGGAGTAGAGTTCATAGTGACCCCAAATGACAAAAGAAGGAGACAAATGAACTATTTATGTTATAACCAATAACTGGCCAATCTGTAAAATTTTATCTAAAAGAATTAACAAAATAAACCATAAAATAGTAAATCATTTTCAAGGCTACAACTTACGTTTTGGCATCACAACATTACAATGTTCAGAATAAAAAATGGATATGAATTGAATATTAGTGTTTTTGAATACAAGTGTTTATCTATTGCATTAAATGATGGCAAAGGTAATCTAAATGCAATAATATAGAAAATTTGCATCACAATTAATAATAAAATGTTGACAGATACCAATAATTTAAAAAAGTCTAAAATTGGCTGATAATTTATATATCGTACATGCACAAAAATTAAATTAAAAAAGGGTCTATAAATGTCAGAAGTACAACATACATGTCAAATAAATGTGCAGCAGACTGTACAACATGGACTATAGCTGGGTAAAAAAGAAAAAAATACAAGCATATGGGTTATGTATATAGTAACAGATGTTTTTTTTTTTTTTAGATGAACTATTTCTTTAGAAAAACAACAATGTTGAACACACGTTTGTTCTCTAACATCAAAAGCCCAGTGTTTGTGAGCACACAGGCAAGGTTCACAATCTGAGATCAATGATCTACAAAGAGCAAACTCAGCTAAGACCAGCAATATCCATGCAAGTCTTTAACTCCTTAAATATGTTGCCAGTTTAGAACTCTTTAGTCATCTGTTTTCAAATAAGACAAACACATTAATACATTAATGAAAAGACAGGCTGAATGTATAGCATTCTTCATGATTTTATTCACTTACTTTTTTTTTTAAACCAGTAGAAAAAAAAGAGTGCTCTAACAATGTGCAGTTAATAGCCATTACACAGACTCACATTAATTCCTTCAATTTTGGCATTTCTAGATCTAAGAGTCATAGTACAAAAAATATAATAATAATAATAATAATAATAATAATAATAATAATAATAAATCACATAAGGCAGTTGTTTCACTTCCATTGTAATTCCGGTCAGTTAAAGAAAATTCCTGTATGATTAGTTACATTTAACACATGATATGTACATACATTTAAGGTCAACTGTTGCTTGACAATTAATGTATAAATTCAATTCATTTGTTTTGGATTTCGGACATCCACAGTATATTTAGTTGATTACACTAGGAATGTTGTAACAGAATGGTTTCCTAAACACTCATGTTTCAACATTCATGTAAAAAAAAAAAAAAACACTCAGGCACAGGTACATAGTCATACATTGTTGATGAATAATTTGAAGGAAAAAAAAATAAAGTACAATAATTTAGACTTAAAGATCTCCATTTGATTTAAAATGTAGTCTTATTTAGTATTTAATGAGGGGTTAGGTGATGATTTTTTGTATCCAAATCTTTGAATATTTGAGTGGCAATATTCACCACAAAGGAAAAAAACATTACTACAGTTAAATAAAAGATGGGATAAATAAAATGCTAAATTCTGCAGTAACAGCTTATTTACAGGTTGGAATGTGTTTAACGAAGCAGCTTCTAAATCTTAACGATTATACTTAGTTTGAGCATTTAAGGACTCCTCTCAGTACAGCACCTAACACATCACAGAAGACAAGACTCCTCACAAACTACTAGGACAAGACTGTATTATTACCCCTAAAGGTATCCATAAACAACCACTAATACAATGACTGAACATCTATTTTCATTTACAGCAGGTTCATTTTTAAGATTCTATTTGATTAGCATGTATTACTCCACAAACCATAAAACATTCAAGCCTTAAAGACTGAAGGTGCAATTTTTACATAATGGTTTACTCTCTGTGCACTGGAAGGTCAAAAAAGACACATGAATGTAACAGCCTGTTCTAAAGTGACAACCTCATCACCAATAGCTACTATTAAAATTCGTCAAAATGAAGTTAATCAGTAAGCACGTTCTTTAGGAAATGCTTATATGGAAAATGTGTACCCATAAACACTGTAGTCTACCATTCTCTCAGTGCTGATATCAATTTCAGCCACAGGGGCATCAACATAAGCATTACCAGAAGCAAAACCCAGGATGGTCTCAGGATGTCAGGCTAAATGTCAGTGCATGATTTCTTTCTGCCTTTGTCCATATACTGCAAGAAATCTGAATACAACAGAAACAGACACAAATACACAGTGCTTTAGTAAAAAATATTCCTACAATTACCTCTTCTTGCATTCTACGTCTTACCACATTCATATTTTCAAGAATACCACATAATGATTACTGTATATAGAAATCGACAGTCAAGAACTTAGTGTTTATTAGTTTAGGGAAATCTAGGCAACAAGGTCAATTCTGCTCATGTTTCCACATATGGTCAAAAGATTTGTCTTATAATAGAAATCAGTTTATTTGACCTTGTAACAGTAAAAGTGTAACAGTAGTGACTGTGGTAGGTTATTCATCTACATCTTTGCGGTAATCCAAAACCTAGTAAACTGATAGCTTAGACAGTATTTTAAGACATCATAGCCATTATCTTGTTGTGAAGACATTTTGGTTCTGGCCAAATTCTAAAGCAGCATCACATGTATCCTGCACAATGAATGTAATACTAGAAAAACTCTGCAGGGCTGTGGCCATCCAGGAACTGAGTTTTACACCCCTACTTTAGATAAACCAAGAAGGTGCACACATTAAATGGGAGAAAGTGCAATGCAAAATATGGAAGAATAATTCCTACCTTCTAAATAAAATATCTGGCTGCCATAGAGACAGGTCAGTATTCTGAGGCAACCTGAAATATTAGCTTTTTTAGTATAACAAAAACATTTATGGGACAGCTAATGTCAGATTTGGTTGCCGATTTGAAATATGTTATGTGGAAAGTTTTTGAAATGTCAGGTTTTCTCCATTCCAGTAAATAGCAGTCTCGGATGCCCAAAATAGCTGACCACAGACTTTCCTTGAAATGGACTTTGAGTCAAACTCCTTTGGAATTAACTGTAAGTTATCTTACAGTTATCTTAGAGGTCTTCAACCCTGCGCCTGGGGACCCACTCTCCTGGAAAGTTTATTTCCAACCTGCTTCAGCACACCCGCCTGCAATTTTCAAGCAATCTTGGGGAGCTTGATTGGTCGCTTTAGGTGTGATTGATTAGGGTTGTAGCTAAACTCTTCAGGATAGTGGGTCCCCAGGAACAGGGTTGAAGACCTCTGCCCTAAAGGGACATGATGATTGGAAAAAATGAGATGGGAGGAACAATTATATTTCAAAGCTTTTGCTTTTGAGTTTTGTGTTCTCCCTAAAAACTTAGCAAGGTTTCAGTTCACCTGAGAAACTTTGTGTTAGCAAAGGCAAGATCACTAATATATAAGTTTGCCAAAAAACCACAAAGTTTTTAGTGGCAAAAGTAAGGCAAAAGTTTTGTGAGAGAATGCAAAAGTTTTATGAGTGCTATTTGGGAAAACACAAAAATGCAACTGCCCATGTTCCTTCCAGATGTTCCAATGTGAGTTTTAATTTGAGCTCTAAGGATGCTGCCTTAGTGGCTGCCTATATAGTAAACAGTCAGGCAGGCAGCTCACTTTGTTTTTAACTTTAACCACTGGAACTTAAAGCAGTGCTTCTCAACCTTTTTGACTCCAGGACCCCACTTTAGCTTGAGGCAATATTCAAAGTTGAGATGCACTTCTATCATAATATAGTAAAAAATATGATGTCAGTTTAATGTTGTAATTCATCTTTTAAAAATTTAAAATTTTAATCAAGATTATGTTAATATAACTAAATGTAAATAATTTTAAGACTTATTGGTATTCTCCTGGAAGTTTGCCGAGGCCACCTAGTGGGGCCCATGGTTGAGAACCACTGGCCTAAAGGTGCACCTAAATGAAAATGATGAATCTCCTTTTGATGCTTCAGTTCAGAATATACAGACAATATCAGAAGCTAAAATACTTCAACAGTACACAGCTGACAATACAATTCTGACTTCCACAGCAAGCTTCTATCATCAGGACACAGGACTGAGCTACTAAGGATCTGTCTGACATCTGCTTGCAACTCTCAAAGCAGACCTCTCCATTTCAGTTCTTTTAAAATCATTTCACAGTGAAACTTAAAGACAGTCCACCCAAAAAGGAAAATTCTGTTATCATTTACTCACCCTCATGTTCCAAACCTGTATGACTTTCTTCTTCTGCAGGAACACAAAAGAATGATTAAAATGTATTTGTAGATAAATAAAAAAAAACATTGGACACCATTGACGTTTATTGCATTTAACAAAAAAACCCCAACCAAACAAAAATGTAAAAACTTTTTTTTTTTTAGGTCACACAGGTTTGGAACAGGTAGTGTGAACTATCCCTGTAATTTGTACCATTGATGGCATGTTAATTGGAAGCATGTTAACAACATACTACAGCCATGAAACACCTAAAAAAAAGTTACTATACCTACTATAATGGTGGATGTGAGATTACAGTGTACAGATCTGCCCACTCAGTGGAGTAAGAACAGTCAGAAACCAGTCATCCTTGTATGGTGCCTTTGGAGTGCCTGCAGTTGTGCTGAATTAAAGCAGGCCGTTAGACATATCACTGTTCTGCCATCGTAAGCAGGTTGTTTTCGAGTGCTTGTACAAGTGACTGGACTGACTAAAGCGTTTGCCGCATTTCAGACAGGCGTACGGGCGCTCTCCCGTATGAACTCGGATGTGTTTCTTGCAGTCCGTCAGAGTAAGGAACGTCTTACAGCAGATCTTGCAGGCATACTTCCTGGCGCCTTCAACCACTAGCACGTTGTGCTCGGACAGTGCCTTCTTACATTTTGACAGAACATCTGCAGAGGCTCTTGTCAACTGGGGTAGCGGGTTCAAGTTGGAGCTGCCAATATTTTGACCTATGGTAACTGAACTCTCCATTAAGTTTACTCCATTAAGAAGCACTGAGGAAGAAGAGGACGAGGAGGCAGCATCAAGCTGCTGAGGGCTGTCTGTAAGTGTCGAAGCACCTCCTGGTGGAACTTTGGGGGCGATGCGCCGGTATGCTTGGCACCCTCCGGCGCCACCCCTGGATGAACGAGGGAAGGTCTGTAATCCCAAAATGTTTCGCTGGAACTCCAGCGCAAGCTGGTCCACCGATCCACCACGGGACGCTGCTAATGAAGAGGATGATGCTATCCCATCATGCAGTGGTCGCAGAAGAAGGGACTCTGGCTGCAGGTCAGAGCAGACCTGTGCTTCGCTTGGAAGGAGCTGCAGAGAGGAAGATGAAGTGTTGATGGAATCGTTTGGGAGGAAGAAGCGAGCAGAATCGTGGTCTGCTTGAAACTCTCCAGTTGTAGTGTTGGGAACATTATCAACACTGTTAGCAAGGTTAGATGATGTCCCTCTGCCAGCAAAGGCCTTCGCGCTGAGGAAACTGGAGATATGCAGTCCAGAGGAGGACTCAAGAGCATCACTGCAGGAGAGCTCGTCTCCTCTTCCTCTGTCTTCTGCTCCTCCTAACCCCTTGTTTCCTTTAATCAGCAACCCAGAGCTGGGCTGGGGATCAGAGTAGCTGCGCTCACTGCCCTCTGGACTCAGCTCCAGCTTTTCTCCAACTGGCCCCACCTGAGGAAACATCACACTAATTATTTACAGCCCCTTTAATGCAAGTCAGTTTACTTGTTACTGGTAACACCCCAGGCAACTATTTTCTTTTTAGATTCATATTTGACATTTTTTGCCTTTATTGTTATAGGACAGTGTAGATAAGAGCGAGGACGTGAAGTGGGAGAGAGATAGGGGGCGGAACTGGGAAAGGTCCTCGAGTCAGGAGTCGAAATTGGGATCCCCGTAGCACAACGGCGCTTCATGCTAGCGCGCTGCCCACAAGGCTATTGTCGCCGACCAGGAAACTATTTTCTACCTAGGCAATATGCATAAGCATGGCAACATATTTTGATCCAGAAGTAAAATGAAACAACAAACCTATTGTAAATTTTGCTTCTCTTGTTAAAAAAAGTAAAGAAAATAATCTAGCAAGTATAACAAATCTAGAAAAATTGCATCAAGTTTTGCTTCTTTTGTTTTAAAAAAGGAGAAAAAAGAAATCTGACAAATATATTGTAACATTCTTGCGCTTGTGTTGGTATGTGTTTTTTTTATTTTATTTTTAAAAGAACTCTCTTATTCTTTCCAAGACTGCATTTGATCAAAAATAGAAATATTGTGAAATAAGATTACAATTCAACATAACTTTCCTATTTTAAAATATATTTTCATTCTAATAAATGTACATTCATTCTGTATGTTTGTTTGGTGCTCAAGAAACATTTTTTATCAATGTCAAAAACAGGATTTTTTGTTAAACAGAAAATTCAAAAGAACAGCATTTTTTTTAAATACATATTTTTTGTAACAATGTAAAGGTCTTTACTTTGACTTTTGATCAATTTAATGCACCCTTGCTGCGTATTCATTTCTATTGAGAAGAAAAAATCCTACCTACCTCAAACTTTTAAACGGTGGTGGTGTACTTATTTTCAGGAACAATATATATAAAAAATGGAAAATAATAATAAATGAAACTAGCTCTTAATTGACTTGACATCATGACAGCACTGCCTCTTGGAAATGGATATAAACTGACTACTAATTTTCTAGACTGGAAAGGCATGCAGTTTGTTTCAAAGGGCAAAATACTTACCTGGGACAATCTGGTGAAACACTCACAAATCAGTTAGTGTTAGGTAACAAAACAGTAACAAAATACATGGGTTACAGTTCTCACTAGCTTATTATCAAAAACAATTACCTGGTCACTCCCTTCTGCCTGAGACGTAACATCGCTAGTCTCATCAACAGCCTCTGGTGAACTCAGTGGTTCACTCTTCACCACGACCTGCATGTGCTGCTGCTGCTCCTCTTCGTCCTCACCGCCGTTCTTTATCTTCATCCCCTCGGTGTGGTGACGGCTCGCATCCGGGTACTCCTCTTTGCGTGGCAGCAGCAAAGTTTTTTCCGGTCCTGCTCCCCTTCCTCCATCCGACTGACTGGGAAGCTGCATGTCTTCATGGGTCAGTCCCCTTCGGTACTCATCTTGCTCTAGTAAACCTCCATCATCCCCTGGAATGACCCCAGCAACGACCTCATCCACCATTTTACTACGGGAATCTGGAGACAGAAGCTCCTCTCCACCCTCTCGATTCTCCAAGTCCCCCACAATCCCCTCCACCTGCGTGGAAAGACGTGGCCTCCCCCGTTCCGAAGCGATCAGGGACAAGGGCTGTTTGCGCTTCAGGAAACGGCGTGTCGGGTGAGAACCGTGCTGATCCACCAACCCGCTACCGCACGCTGAACCCGTTCTCCTCCCGGTCCCTGTTCCCCCTTCTTCAGCGCCACTCAGGGCAGAACTGACCAGGCTCAGGCCGAGCTGTTGCAGCAGAAATGAGCGCTGGAGATGAGAGTTCGCAGCCGCTGCTGCTTGCTGATGCTCGGCATGATGCTGACCACTACGGTCTGCCGGAGGAGACATGGGTAGAGTACGAGTTGTAAGGTAGTGCTTACAGGCTTTCACCACAGCGTTTAGATGCAGATGAGAAGCCGCCAGCAAGACATCCATCACGTTACTCTCTCCTAGCATCAGCGTGGACGTGTACATCATGTCCATAAGTGCAGCAAACGCTTCAGCTGTCACCACTTCTGAGTCCAGGTGGATCATCCTTGTACTGGCGTCTCCCTCAGCAGCAGTAAACAGGGCTCGGAAATGCGTACTGCAGGCGGACAGCACGGCACGGTGGGCCTTGAAATGACGACTACCAACCATGATCACACAGTCGCAAAGCTGTCCATGCAGCCGCTGGTAGTTCAACTGCTGGAAGATCTGCTCAAAATGCCCTGGGAAATCCATGACCTGAGAGCTAATGAATAAAGATAAATAAGATGAGGAACTATTTAATGCTTAAAAAATAGAGACTGCACATAATCCAGTCACATTGTGTATACAGAATCGGTACTGACCTTAGTCAGGGTGGCACCACATTTAATTTTTGACAGGAATGAAAACAAGGCTGTGTGTTAAATGGACTGTTTAATAGAGTGGTGGAACTGTGATGTCACTTTGTAGGCAAAAACCCAGAAGTGAGTTAGCATTTTAGCACTTCTGGTTCCATCGTCCCAGAGTCAACGGGTTTTTTGAATGGGAGTCTGCTTAAATCCCCTAAAATAAGGTCCGTGGTTCACACAAGCTCAAGATAATTTCACGTTTTATGCTACGACATAAAACACACCAGTTACACCGAACTCATGATTATTTAAACTGTTATGTTTCTTAAAAAAGACAGTTGCTAACAAGTTGCTAAATGGGGACAACAGGCGCTGTCGGAGACATTAAATGCCATCGCACTGAACAGTTTATCAATTTACAGTATTTTCCAGTTGTTGTATAATTTGTAGTACAATTAATTGTAGAATAACCAATTAATAGTTTCCCATATTTTATATTGTTGTTCAACACTGTTTTGTTGTTTTTTTTTTGCTTTGCCCCGAAATGCAACCACAAGCCTGGAAAATGTAGAAATTAACACGAGAGACCCCAGACACGGATCAGTCAATGAAATAAATAAAGATCACAGCATTTCACATACATTTCAACATGTAGGTTTATTTAAAATAGACTAATATGTGGTGTATATTTTTTTATGTTGTGTATAAACTACATATATTTTTTCCTTGTACATGTTAAAAAAATTATAAATAAAAATGTGATACTAAACTGTATAGGCACTAGATGTCTGCATAGGCTATTATATAAATATATACGGGCTGTAATATCTAGATGGTGAAACAAAATGTTTAATAGTTTTTATTAGTTTAAATTTTAATGTCACAATTAAATAAAAGTACTTTGCTATTGTTTTTTTTTTTTTTTTTTTACTTTATTTACATATTTGACTTGAAGGAATCCAAAAGTAATCAGATTACTTTACTTTCATATTGTGGTAGGCTACTTGGATTACGTTACTGAATACTTTTTTAATGGAGTAATTTGTAACTGTAATGGAATGCATTTTAAAAGCAACCCTCCCAACCCTGGATATAAATATAAAAAGTAAACACGAACAATCATTGATATGCAAGTAAATAATAAGACAAATATTTAAAAAATGTGTGAATTGACAATTCATCTCCTTAAAGTTTTTTTAAATCCTAAACAAACTTTAGGCAGCAGTCATGCAATCATAAACTTAATCGGCAACATCTGCTATTTATGAGAAACTGACTAACACATGATTGCCTTTGCTTTTGGTTATTATTTATTTGTTTGGCACAGGTTGTATTTTGAAGGAATTGCTACAGAGAGGCAATAATAATAATAATAAAGTATTATTATTACTATAGTCGATGTGCTGCAACATTAGCTTTAATAGGCCTACTTAAAATAAAACGTAATGTCCCATAAAAACTGTACCATGGTAACAATCGTTTCCAGCAAAATACCACATGTACAATCTACATTAAATCAATACATTATAATGGGACCACCTTATTATCACCTTAACAAACAACGTAAGATTTCATAACATCTCTGGTATCTTGTTTAACTTCTATGTTTTATAACAGTGGTGGCTATTACCAGTTTTATGGTAGTAACAATAAATGTACAGCGGAAGCAATGGTTACCATGGTGAATTCAGTAAGTGGTAAAGTTATCTGCACATCGTTGACCATCAGCAGCAGTTTTGGTTAAACTAAACCTGAGAGAAGAGCAAAACATTTGCTTCAAAACTGTCTAGTCTGACGCAAATATGTCATTTACAACCTTTTTTAAACATAAAGCATTAGTTAACACAATAAATCCGCTTTTACTAATAGGAAAAAGAACGACTTTTATGTAAAGCTTGTATGGGTGTCATAATAACCTAAGGATACACTGTATGTCCTAACAACAAAAACAGGAGAACGAAATATGTATGGATATGAGAATAAACTGATAGCAGCTCGTTGTTAAAATGAGCAATAAATTAAGCAAATAGTTGTGTAGGCTACCGTTAACGTTAGCTGTTAGCTCAGTTATTTCACATAATCCTGAAACAGACCTACTTTTTCTCAATCGTCTTCAGGGAGTCCGGGTTTGACCTCTGATAACATCCAGAAATGCATGCGAAATCTGTCCATGACAGTTAGGCATTGGCCTATGGAGCTCGGCACATAGTACAATAGAGACGGTCACGGGAGACAGCATCAGCTGCCCAGGCGCGTCTCCAAATCTGGAGCAATGTTAATACGAATCCCATTCCGCCACCTACTGTACTGGAGAGTTATGAATAACGGGATACGATTCCCTGTCTGCTGTAGAACACAAAAGAAGACATTTTTTCCCTTTAATTTGGTTACCATTAACTTACATTACATGAACAAAAGACCTACTTTTCTCCACATATTCCACAGAGGAAAGTAAGTCAGGCAGGTTTAGAACGACAAATGGGCTGAATAAATGATTTACTTCAGCATACAGCATTGCAGCAATAGGTGGCAACAAGTGTTTTTTTTTTTATAGTAAGTTTTTTATTAGTAGTAGTTGGCTAGTAGTAGGTGTTTTCCCTCAGCATTTAGACAGGCTCGTATAACCCCACTACTTAAGAAACCCACCCTTACCCCATCTCTTTTAGAGAACTACACTAAAAAAAAAAAAGATTCTCCAACACTGTTCAGTTTATTTTAAAAAATAATTTTCATTTAACACAATTATGTTAGGTTTCCCATTTATACAATTACATTGCGTTAAACTGACTTGAAACAGTTGCGTTTTGGCTCAACTCAATATTTTCATTTTGAAAGAACATAAATGATTTTACTTAGACGGGAATATGTGCTAAAAGATTTTGATACCGTTGAAGTTAAAAAAATTAGAAAAATATATTTGTCTTTCCCCCTCCCTCCAAAAGCTAAAGAGGTGAGTTTCAAGATTCAAAATGAGATTTACCCTACTAACGAATTTTTAAGATTAAAATTTAATTTTGATGTTAACAACTGTGTTTTTTGTGAAACAAGTATTGAAACTCTAGATCATATGTTTTTTTTTTTGTTTGTTTGTTTGTTTGTTTTTTGTGTGATACCATACAATTCTTTTGGAGAGAGGTGCATAACTGGTTATGTTCCAGAGGTGTTGCTTTCCCTCCTTTCGATGTGAAGATAGTCAGGTTTGGTATTTTTCTGGATAACAAAGATTTTGAATTTGTTATTAATTTTCTGATTTGTTGTGGGAGGTTTTTTATTCACAAATGCAGATGGTTTAAATCTAAACCCAACTTTAGCCAATGGTGTAATGAGGTAAAACTCTTATATAAATCAAAATTTGTTAAGAATAAGAAAGCCCTTAAGCTGGTATCTTTATTTGATTTGTATAATTTAATTTAAAAGCCCTCTTTGTTGTATTTATTTTTGGAAGCCAATTTCCTTCTATTGTTATTTATTTATTTATTTATGATTATGTACCTTGTTTGTGTGTAAAGTAAAAAAAAAACAATAAATAAAAAATAAAAAAAAGATTTTACTTGTGTAACTAGGAAGTGGATTTCCCCTTCCCATCATGCTTTGCACATAGCTGAATGAGGAGAGTAAATCTTGAAATAAAATGTTATTTCAGGCATTTGTATTTAGATAATAACATTGTGAGACTTGTTAATGTTTAATGCTCTTTTATGTTTGTATTTAAAAGAGTTTCTGGTATGTTAGTGTTT
>JAUZSZ010000075.1:323707-338322 GCA_034780575.1 Labeobarbus marequensis | reverse complement strand
GTGAAGACACACGTTCAGTGTGCGTGAACAGGAGTCACGTTCAGCGCGGATATTCTTCACCATGAGGTGTGCTAGTAGACGCGTGGCTAGTGTGTGTTTTGTAAGCATGGCAAATGTGTGATTTCACAAGTCACTTCCCTCCTCTCTCACACCTTTAATATGCCTCTCAATCAGCAAACTTTCACTCCCTACACTGCAACAGAACAGCCAGTTCAAGCTAATTCAATCACAATCTGAACTAAAAACTCTAGAGTATACAATATGTGCATGATATCAAAACATGGCAGATTGGGATAAATAAATCAATAAATCTGCATGAATTTAGATAAAAACAGTGAAAATTATTTAGATAGCTGGAAACCACATTACGATTCAACAGCATTAGAATGTCAGAAAGTGAAGACTTTTAAAAGGTTACAAATAAATTCTATTTTAAATAAACACTTTTCTTTTAAATTTTCCATTTGTCAAACATTCTAAAAAAATAAAGAAATAAAAACAATTAAATAAAACTGAAATGAAACTAAACTAAAATAAAAATGTTAAGCAGCACAACTGTTTTCAACAGATATTATTAAGAAATCTTGGGTACCAAATCAGCATATTATAATGATTTCTGAAGGATCATGTTTAGAGTGATCACGCTGAAGACTGTAGTAATGGCTGAAAATTTAGCTTTGCCATTACAGGAATAAACTATATATTACAATCAAAAAATATATTTTTAAAAAATGCAATTTTAATAATATTTCACAATATTACAGTTTTTGCTGTACTTTTGATCAAATAAAATGCTGCCTTGAGCATAAGAAAGAAATCTTTCAGAGAGAAGAAAAAAAAAAAGTACCAACCCTAAACTTTTTAACACTATAGTGTAACTCTGAAGTATTGCTAGTGATGTACTTTTAACACCAAACAAACTTTGCTGCTAAAGCCTCTTTAAAGCAGGTCGAGTTGCTCAGTGGCTATCTTGTCAAGGTCCCCAGGCAACTATTTTCCATCTAAGCATACAAAAACTATTTCTAGGCACATACCCAAACTAGTCTGCCACTGGTCAATCAAAACGGATAGTATCGCTCCAAAATTGTGCCACTGGGTTTCTCATAATGTTTCTATATGAGAAAAATCTGAATCCGAAGAATTTGTAAATAAAGCAGAGTTTCCATCCCATGTATTCAAAAGAACAAATATGTACTTGCAAATGAACAGAAAACGAAAATAGAAGTTGTAGCCACTGATGTAGCCAGTAAGGCTCTTTTATTAAATGTAATATTACTTGAGGTTTACTGCGCATACACAAAGTGCTCAAAAGACCTTCAAGCTTGGTAGCAATTGACAATAGATGCCTTATGTCTTATGATAGATTATAGTTATGGGATGATACTAATATTTGTTTCTGCATTCTATACTTGACATTTAAAATGAGTAAGATAAGTATAGTTTGTGCTTTAGGAGCAAACATTTTTAAACATATCTGTCAAAAGATCATCTTCAAATCAAAGTGGAAAATATCTCAAGATATCTCAGGGTCTCTGAATACATTCTAATGATGCCATAATCACCAAAAACAGTAACACACATACACAAACACCTTAGCGTTGTTCCTAACCCACACCTGGCCAACCCATCACAAACACACCAATCAGATAAAACTGTTCTTACTTCAATCACCTGCAGGAAATGGGGGCCAACAGACCATTGAGTTGGGCAGGAAGGCGATCAGGGAATCCCTTTTTAGAGAATGCACACCTTTTCTCTCGCTCTGAGGTGCCATATAAGTGCAATCTATAACAGTAAATGAAGCCCAAGCAGTTATTTGAGACAAATACTGCGTGTATGTGAGTTTAGATATGTAAAACTGTATGAGTTTAGATATGAAATTCTGGAACGTTATTAAGGATAATTTGTCAGTTCTGTCACCACACATCAAGAAAAGCCTTTAAAGAATGTTTTTAAAGAGAAAGTGACACTCTTTCTAATATATGTGTCACATTCCTTATATCTTTGCTAAACAGTAGTGCTTCCCTCCACAAAAGACTACTGTAAAAATAAACACCATTACAATAACGGTCAATAATTCATGACATTTGCATTCCAACACAATGTTGCACAGAAGTCCAATGCATAGAAATATTTAGCACTTTTGTGCAACATATCCAAGCTCTTAGAACTCAAGCAACTGAAAGGCATTTGATTCTAAAACTCTGAAAAATCATGTGTACTTTAGGTTAGGGTTTAGGTTCTTTGGGTTTATTGAGTTCCCCCAAGCATCATATTTCTGCATTCCACACTAATGCCATCCTTGAGAACATTTGGACTTGATGGGGGCCGAGCGCATGTTGTCCGTGCATCACGGTAAAACAATGCAGGTCCCAATCACCTCCCTCGCCCCCTTTGAAGGGCCCTAAACTTCCTTTGAAGTGCAGAGGTGGCATACGGCCCATACAGAACACTGCATTCATGTTCAAATGAAGAGAGAGAGGCAGAGATACAACATCACAGAGGACACTTCAAAGACCCTGGAGCATGACTCTGACCTAACTGCACCTTCCTCTAGGAAGGGGACAGAGAGATGGATATATGGATAGGAGGAGATAAACGGTGGTTAAATGGATAGAGATCACTCGTTAGCACAATAAATGTGCGGCAAGTAAAGGGTTTTTGATTAAGACCTGGGTTTAATCTTTTGGGAATAAATCTCACGTGGGAAAGAACAGGAAAGTTTCTTAAATTTGTAGATGTAGCTACATCCACATATAACGTCTACAACCATTTTTCTTTCTTTTTTTAAAATTTATTATAGCTTATTAAAAATTATATTAACAGCATAATTTGAACGAAAAGTTGAAATAAATTATGATTTCAGAATTTGTTACTTGTATTTGCAGAAGTTCAAGCAAAATGAATATAAGAAAGGTTTTTCAAATATGTTCCAAAGGGCATCTTATGCTTCAATGGAAGCAAAAACAGAAACAGTTTTAAATATTTCTAATTAATTATCACATTACAATGTTTGTATTATTATTATCCTTATTGATTATTTATTTGTTTTGTTTGTTTTTCCAAATTCTGAAATTGTTATTGCAAGATTATGGACTAATTATTCACATACACTACCATTCAAAGTTTGGGATTGATAACAATTTTTCTTTTAAATGTTTTTGAAAGAAGTCTCATACTTTCCAAGGCAAAGCTGAATTCACAGCAGCCATTACTCCAGGCTTCAGTGTCACACGATCCTTCAGATATCATTCCAAGATGCTGATCTGGTGCTCAAGAAACATTTCTTCATCTGCTTATTATCATCAATGCTGAAAACAGTGCTTCATCTTTGATGATTAAAAAAAAAGCATTTATTTGAAAAAAAACTTTTGTAATATTATAAATGTCTCTTACTATCAACTGAATGCATCCGTGCAAGATAAACGTATTAATTATATTATAGTATTAATAGTAATAAAAAAAAAATCTTACTGATCCCAAACTTTTGAAAGATTGTGTATACACGTACAAATGCACAAATATGAATCAAAAACATTCCCCTGGCCTCATACATAATTCACAGAGTGATATATGAGACATGAGGTGATATCTACTGATAGACCTCACTGAGAATGAAGTGAGCAAGTGAGGGTGTGTCTCTATAGATAACATGTGGTCAAGCTTCACTTCACTAATCACCTCTGGAATCCAGGCACTGATACGAGAATGTGTGTAAGTGTGTGTGTCAACATTAAAGACAATGCCATGGTGTATTAAGGTGGGGTGGATTCAGGTTGCCTTTGGCAAAGATGAGCCGTGTGTCCATAACAAGCCTCTTAACCCCACATATGGTCTTTCTCTTTGACATTCTCCGAAACACTCCCCCTTTACTCCCTCTCTTACCATGGAAGAGCAAATAACTTATTTATCATATGGACCAAAAAATGCCAGTAAAAGAGGATGAGAGGGACAACAGCTGCCTGGTTTGTTTCTAAAGGGGGTAAGGACAGAAGCTTGGCTATTGTAATGCATGCTGGGGGAGGTGTGCATGTACTGTTCTTGTGGCAACTATTACTTGCAATTAGCCATCAAAACAACTATATTTGTATATATCTGAGTGGAAACATTTTAGAGAATAGATAATATAATAATAATAATAATAATAATAATAATATTATAATAATAATAATAATAATAATAATAATGATAATAATAACAATAATAATAATAATAGTTTAATTTATATAGCACCTCTATATAAATTAAAGGTGCTATAATTTCTATTAGCACCTTTATATAGCACCATGCTCATGGACGCTTTACAAAAGCAGTAACATAATAGACAATCATTTCACAAATTCACAGATGGTCCATTCACATAGTCAATTAAATGGACAGTAGACATTTGCCCAGTCCAGAAACAGAAGTGATTGCAGTTGCATATCATGATGCATATCATAATAGGCTTTAAGTTGTGATTTAAATTCAGACATAATTGTCCTCATAAGAATGAAGTCAGGCTATACGGTGAAGCTGGAGAAATGCAACTTTATAAAGTTTACTAATGTAAACATCCAGGGTCAGCGAAGAATCAAGAGTAATGCCCAAATTTTCCAAAAGTGGCAGATGGAAAAACTGTTGTAACATCGAGATTAAAGCTTGGAACATTAGCTAATATTAGTTCATATTTTTTGTTAGAGTTGGGGGACAGTAATTAAAATTTCTGTTTTGCTCAAATACAAACTGAGAATATTGGAATTTAGCCATGTCTTTAACTCATTAATACACATAGATAGTGATGTGGTCTGGTGGATAGAATCTGGGCGGCAAGCAGTATAAATCTGAATATCATCAGCATAACAGTGACAATGAAAACCATATCGATATGTCCAAGAGGCATGATGTAAATAATAAATAGTAATGGACCGAGAACAGAGCCCTGTGGAACACCCTGTCTGAGTAAAGCAGTGGGAGATTTATAATTGTGCATGTTTTGACCCATACAAATGTAATTTTGGCTATTGCTACAAATATACCTGGGCTACTTAAGACATATGTCAAACTAATCATTGAGAGCTAGAAAAGACTGTAGCTGAGTGGTAACAACCTTTTCCAAAATTTTTTAAACAAATGGTGAATTGGACATCAGGCGATAATTAGTGAAATCTGCTGGATCAAGGTTTTGGTTTTTAAGAAAAGGAGTAACAGCAGCAGTATTAAGTGAAACTGAAACCGCGGCAGAGATGGACACATTTACAAAGTGTGAGATGGGAGAAGAAATTACAGAAGTACAGTGTTTCAAAAGGAATGTGGGTGCTGGATCTAACCAACATGAGGAAGAATTAGAGTTATGTATTATTTCACTAATTAAGGTTGGATTAGTCAAGGTAAAATTATTCAACAGTTGGATGGACTGAGCTTGCTCACAAGTAGAATTGGCCGGTTCATTACCAAAACTATATAATGATCTATAAAATTATCAATGTTTTGTGGCAAAAACACACACAAAAAAAACAATTAAACTGTCAGAAGGACAAAAAAAAACTGTTTAAAATAAAACTACTTTCATGGCCAGTGGGATACTATTGGCAGGTGTGGCAAAAAGAATTTTGCGTGCACATATGAATGCAGAGAAAAAAACAGAACGTTTGGTGTGTGATTCTGTGTTATTTACTATGCGGAAATATGACTCAGAATGAACTAATAACAAATCTTGTGTGCATGTACCTGCATATTTAAGCAAGCATATAAATGACAGCAGTAGCTCCAGACAGATGATGGTCAACAGAAGATATACAGAAAGATTCTTCACATTTGCATCCAGCAGAGATGATGGAGCAATTACAGTCAGGATCAGTGCATTACCTGTGTAAGTGAGAAAAAGAGAGAAATACTGCATTAAATTAGCAACGGATATCTGTATCAGCCATTGAAAATTGATTACTGTTGATCACTGGTTAGAAGTGTAAATATGATTTATTCTGATTAGGCTTCTTACTAAATGATACACTGCATGAAATCTGAAATTTGGTCATGGTTCTGTTCAAATCAGTTTGATTACTTTGGTATGATTCACAATTACTGACTAAGAAATTTACTACCATTCAAAAGTTCAGGGTCAGTATGATTTAATCACCAAGGTTGCATTCATTTGATCAAAAATACATCAATGTGAATATTTTTCAGCAGCCATGATTCCAGTCTTCAGTCTCACAAGATCCTTCAGAAATCATTCTAACATGCTGATTTGGTGCTATAGAGTTGTGAAAAGAGTTGTGCTCTTTAATATTTTTTGTGGAAAGTATGATACTTTAAGATTCTTTGATGAACAGAAAGTACATAAGAGCAGCATTTAGTTAAAACAGATTTTTTTGGAACGATTTAAAAATCTTTGTCAATTTTGATCTATTTAATGCAAAAATCTTTCTAATTTCTTATTAGTTTCTTAATAAAAAAAAACTTTTTGGAATGGTAGTGTAAATGTTATCATCAATTATTAAATTTCATAATGTAGATTTACAGTCACAATAATAGCTTTTGTGCTGCCATCTAGTGGCATTTGAAGTGGCAAAGAAAACCAGGAGTGGAATATTAACAACGTGAAACATATATTTTCACCTGCAGAGTGAATGAGAAGTGGAAGGTTTTTTATTCCGCGGGTCAGTCTGTAGAAGTCCAGATAACCTCTCCGTTTCACCGCGCTATGGTGATGCTGGACACATCTATCATATATAAAGACCATCACCCAGAGTGCAACTTTTCCCAGTAAAACCAGTGTCTTGGAGTCAATGCCCTGTAATGCTGCAGTGCACTCAGAAGTGTGCTCATCAGATATCCAGCAAAATACTGTGATTACAACGCACAAAACCACATAAACCACCTGCAAACCAGAAACAGAGAAATTACATAAAAAGCACACTGCAAAAGTGGTAAAAGTGTTAAGGTTAAAGATTCTTCAAAAAATTGTTTTAAACAAAAATTACAAAAGTGTAGAAAAACGTGAGGGTGAGTATAACAAAACTGCCATGTTTTAAGTTATTTTTCTGTGTGGGGCAACATTTAACACTGCCAATACTCACTATTTTTGTCTTATTTTTCAATACAATTATCTAAAAATGCTTAAGTCATTTTCACTCTCAAGTAAGCGCAGTGAAAACTTGTCTGTTTCTATACTCACATGTAAGAATGAGATGACACACACTGCCCAGTGAGTGGGTAATTTCTGAAACTCTCTCTTGATCACTGACTCAAGTGTATGTTGGGATACCAGTGGTCCATCAATAAGAGGGTCATCGTCAGTGCTTTGTGTAAAATCTACATTTGCATTATTCTGGCCACAAAAACAAAACAGACACATACAGGTTAAATTGTGCATTGTAATAGCCATGGCATCCATACATTACAGCCATCAGCTAAAAAGCTGCTTTGCAGGCATTAAACGTTACTTTGAAGTCAAGCATTTCACAGTGCTAATGCATAAACTGTATTAGGGCCTATTAATGACTCAAAAAAAATTCACAGTTAAACGACCTAGGGAATAGCACCATTATCAAAACGTTTGGTGATACAAATAGCAACCACATTGGAAATAGAGACTCCTTAAATTATAAATACAGTGTGTATTTTTCTAGGAATACTGCTGCTACTACACAAACAAAAACAAAAACAACAACAACAGCACAGACACACAAGTGTGTAACTTAATAGTAATGTTACACACAAACCATACACACAAAAACAACAGTCTGTCATATCAGGGACATTTGCAAATGAGTAGTTGTATTACAGCTGCTCTCGTGACCCTGCTTTCCTATACTTGAGAAAAACAGCAAGCGAAACAAAATGTTTATACGCACGCCATAAGCCGATGTACGCTCAGACTCCATCACACTGCCTGACCATCACACATAAAGCCAAAATGTCCAGGTTTAATGCAAAACACCCGGACAAACATTTCTAAATTAGACTTCCGGGTTGCGTTGTGTTATGAATATTAATTACGTTACGTAGCGCTCGTCATTCAGACTTAGGTGATTGGCTCAGAGTAGGACAGCCTCGGACAGAATGACTTGAAGTGGCGCCGCGCAGACCGATCGGTGGATGGCATCAAAGTACCGCAAGAGCGATTAAAAAGCATATGGAACCATCCGCTCTCTAAACGCTCTCCGCTCCACCGATCTGTCTGCGCGGCGCCACTTCAAGTCGAACACACCTAGTGCTTTTGTCAGAGAGGTTTTTTTTGTCCCCCAAATCAACGAACAGTGTCTGACGCGGTCTGGAACTTCCTTAAAAATGATATAAGCTCATTCACTTTTTCCTTGCCCCTGTTATGGTTTTTAGGATGTGAACAAGTTTATACTGGAAATGATACAAAATATACATTTGAAAATCAATTATAAAACTATTAATTGTTTAAAATTATGATTAACCACGAGTGGATTCCAACATTATGTGTTAAAATTATTTATCATCATTTTTATACGAAATACGATTGTCCTTTAGTTGTTTTATTTCCATTTTCCATTTATTTCCATTTCCATTGTTTCCAACCATTTTACACCAATAAAGTGTTGCCAATACTGTAAAGAACTTTAGATTTATCAAATGTTTTATTAGGCTGATGTATGAATAACAAAATCGTTGTTTTGGAGATCACAAAAAAGTACGTCAAGACTTTAATCTCTGTAAAATTCAGCAATAAGGCAAATTTTAAAATTTGTTATAAATGAAGAGTTATGTGACAGAGCCCACACTATTCCACTAAGTCAGCACCATCTAATTTTCAAAGACATTCTCATAGTAGTAGGCTATAAGTTATTATTAATATATTCTGTGCGAGTTTCCCTCAGTTCCCTGCATACGCGTATAGTTGCATAGACAAAATAAATACTTTATGATTGTGTCTATGGGATAGATGCAGGGGGAGGCCAAATCGTTAATTAAAACAAAAGTGAGAGAATCATGGCAGAAAAAGTGGGACATAGATAACAAAGGGAGACATTATTATAATATTCAGAAATCGATTAATGTCAAGACTTTTAAAGGGAAATGCAGAAGAGAAGAAGTGATTATATCAAGATTAAGACTTGGACATACTGGTTTAAAATCAACCATGTTTTTAATGGGAAAATGCATATCAGATAATTGTGATGAATGTAATGTTCCAGAAAATGTGGAGCATATCATTATGAGGTGTAAAAAATATAATGCAGAAAGGAGGATCATGCAAGATAAGATATATGAGTTGGAACAAGAATGGAGTTTGAAGGGGATTTTGGGGGCAGATGAGAAAATGTGGGAATGTAGTAAGGCTATATTTAATTTTCTTAAATATACAGGGTTAGAGGCCAGCATATAGTGTTTTTTTTTGGATACACGTGTAACTATGCAAAGTACATGAAACCCTGAAGTTGCACATCCCGGTCCAGTAGGTGGCGGTATGCAGCTGAACAAGCTGGTTGCTACCCGCCAATAAACCAGAGAGAGAGAGAAAACTCAGAATAGACAGCTCTGAAAATAAAACACTGATATGATGACCACAGCTACTGAAAGAGCTTACAGGTGGCGATGGATGCAAGTGTAGGTTTAAACCAAATGCTGTACCATCGATTTTAACGCGTGAAGTCCGCGCTGAGAAACTCATTATGTGTTATGATTGGCGTCGGCATGTTTACATCCTCACAGATGGCATCTAAGTAAGCTCTTTCAGTAGCTGTGCTCTACTAAAACACTCAAAGGCATCAGGGCTAAAGTGGACAGAAAAAAGAAGCGAGTCTTTAGGAAGTTTTATTCGTCCACAGGCAGCTTTCCATTCTTTTCTCCTCTCCTTATCGCTAGGAAAGCAGTGAAGTCTTACATCGCATCTCTTGTTGCCCTTCGACTGCACATTACAACCAAAAGCCTCACAATGTGGTGCATCATTATTTTATTTTCTGAGAAAGAAACAAAGACTGTAGAAATAAGCGCCAGTAGCTCACCGAGTGCAACCACTCGACGATCGACGCAGAATGTACTGTGTGCACATTATAATGGTACACCCCCATGTCCTTTTATTTAAAATAACATACATATTTAAATAAGAGACATAATTTACGTTATATTAAGCCATACATGTCTTAATAGCCGGGGATCCCTTTAATGATAGTATTAAGCTTCTGCAATCATTAATTTGAAAACTTTCTGTGAGATTTAATTTCACAGTGTGAGTGATTCAGCAGTACCGCATCTCTCTCTCAAAATATAGGATCCAGTATACGCATTGGGTTTGCATTTCAGCTGACACTTGCACATTGTCTTAACATTATAGAGTTTTAAAACCATTCAGTGTCGCCACACTCTCTGAGAGACAGTTTGTTGTATTTATTTATGCTACTACTTGTAATTTGTTCATTTGCTATTGTTTATTACAAACATTTTACTTGTCTTTTGGTATATTTAGTTCAAAGTTTAAAATCCTGTAAGCTTTTGCAACAAAACTTCCTCACTGTAAAAACAGCAGCACATTAAGTGAGCAAACTTGCAGTTTTAAAAAACAAAGTAAGCAATTGAATTCAAACCTGAGTGTTGATGTCTTTGTCTGTATGCCATCTGTCCAAGTCCAGATCCAGAAATGCCTGAATGTTCTCTGCAGACCCTTTTATACGCATGAATAACTGTTCTTGGAAGTCACCTGATGTATGAAAAAGTGAAAGTGTTTTCTGTGATGCGTCGTTCACTTTTTGTAAAGACCCTTTATGCCATTTATTTTACATATCAAATGTTTTGTCACATAGACATGTGTAGATTAATTCAAAAGTCTGCACATCTTTGTCTGACCAGATCTGTAAAATATATAGCATTTACAAAACATCCTTGGAAGGAAAATCAATACTATAGCAAACACACAGTTGCAAGAAAAATAAAATGTATAAACCTTTTTGGAATTTAGCTGGATATCTGCATTGATATACAATGTGGTCTGATCATTACTGAATTGAAGAGATGAGATTGAAAGTTGCATAGCTACCCTGCCCTGCCTATTAAATAAAGGCACACAAAGCAAAGTTACTGACAAATCTGTTCAAAGTAGGGATGGGAATTTTTGTCAATTTCTCATTTCGGTCATTGATAGTGTAATGGTCTGGGTGTTTGTCCCTTTAAGACTCTGATTTTGTGGTTTCCCTTTCTCCTGCACTCGTGTGTATACGCTGGAGAAACACATTGTACTTTCAATTCGCTTTGTTGCACCTTCCTTTTAACAATAATACATTCGTTGATGGTGACCTGCATTGTGTTTTTTTTTTTCCATTAGACACAATAGGTCTCAAAATGTCAGGGGGGATTGGGGGGGATTATGTTTGTGTATTATGTTGACAAATAAAAATACAACATGAAAAACTAGAGAAAAAAAAAAAAAAACACTGCTAGATTACAATGCATACATTTTATCGAACAAGAAAAATCTAAATGGATTAGCTGCATGAGGTGAGGATGAAGAGATGAACTCCAGTAAACTGAAGCCTGTTCAATCAAATCAAATCAAATCTCTTTATTGTCACACGTTGTGTACACAAGTGTACTGGCAGTGAAATTCTTATGTGCAACACTCTGTGCCATGGCAGTACAAGCAACAAGATTTAAGTACAATTTAGTACAATCTACATTGGGGGACAATAGACAGGGAAAGGGACAGGTTAAAAATGTCTGTGAAAACTGCTAACTGGTTTGCGCATGTTTTAAGGACATGGCCTGGGATGTCGTCTGGACCTGCGGCTTTGCGGATATTCATGTGCCGGAGGGATCTGGACAGGTAACATCCGCTACAGTCACAGAGAGTAAACTAACTTCAGCGGTCTCGGCCGTGGTCTTTCTCCAAGGGGGAGGGGCCGCTGACTTCTATGACACATCCTATGAGATTAATATCATAGATAAACAACATAAATGTAGCTAACATTTCAACTTTTATCTGCCAAAAAAAAAAGGATGAAAATGCAAGTGAACTTCAGCAAAGTTACATGCTCTATCCAGAGAGTGTAATTCCCATTGTGGATGCGCATTTCCCATGAAACACGGGAAAGTAAAAGAAAAAAAGAAATCACAATATTCTATACCTGCAAATTTCATCTGGCCCAGCTCTGTTCCACAGAACCCCCTTTTTCCTTGGACTATACATACCACAAAGAATGGCAGCCCTGTTGTGGCCCAGATCTAGATTAAAAACAAGAGCCACACAATGGTCATAGTTGGCCTGAGTTGGCCTGAGCTGATGATACACGGGGCAACTTTTTGAGCAATTTTGCCGGGCAACTTTTTTTGAGCAATGTTGCTTGGACACTTTTCCATTGAGAATGGGTAACAAATTTCTGGATAATTTAGATCGGTCTTGGGCCCTTTGTCTCACCTGGTTGCCCGTTGACGGCAACATTGCTCAAAAAGTTTCCCATTGTATCATCAGCCTCAGCCAATTAATAACTTGTTTCTTATTGCAGAAATGTCAAACAGAAGTAGCAAATTAGTCCAAATGGTGATGTGTAGCAACTGACTTCCTCTCTGGCGGTATACAGTAGTTTTGTGAGATCCATTCTTTGAAGGCATGCATTTCTCATTTAAACTTTCTGGATCTGGATCTGGATTAAAGACTAGGACCACAAAGAGGCTTTTAACACATTCACTGTTTAAAGGAAGGCCTAAATATTTAGTTAAATACACTGCAGAGACCTGTTTCAGAAAAGGAGGTTTCGTGAAAACTCTGAGTATATTAACCCTGAAACGAGGGAAACAAGTGCATTTAAGTGTATTTTACCTAAAACAAGTAAAATTATCTGCCATAGGGTAAGAAAAATAATCTTAATGCAAACAGAAACAAGATTTTTTTTCTTTTTCTTGCCCCATTGGCAGATAATTTGCAAAATAAGAAAAATGTAGTTAAATTAGGCTTTTCCACCAGGAAACAAAACTAAATATCTCATGTCATATTTTTCTTATGTAGAAAATGCATCTTGATTTAAGAGTCTTTAAATATTTTGACTGGAAACAAGACATAAAATAATAAGTAAAAAAATTAAAAATAAATAAAAAGCATGTTTTGCAGTGCAGGTACATTCATTTATTGTGCATATGTTCATCACGCAGACACCGTCAAAGTGACAAAAAATGGCATGTCCTTTTATACAGGATCCTGTAGATGAGGAGGCTGCATTCATTCATAGGGAGTTACATGTATTTAGTTACATTAACCTAATGAAACAGTCTTACATGTTCATTTTTATTGAATGAAATAATACATCTGAAATATATTGATGATTTAGATTTATAGCTGTATTTTTCAAATAAATCTTAAAGGATCATCCAGTGGTTAGTAAACACAGTTTCTTGTCTAACAAATTTTATGAGTGCAACTGTATAGCACTGTGCAGCTTAGATGAATCCTGGAGGGTTTTTATCAGCTACAATATCTTTTTTTATATATATCTGTTGGAAAGGGCTCTGTATTCAGACACTCTTAGGTCACTGAGTTAGGCTTTGTCCAAATACCTACACTTGCAGTCTTTGCACTTGACCACTTGACCACTTATATGACGTATTTCCTGTGTTTGGCTCAAGTGTTCAAGTGAGGATGAAGAACACAAGTGTGTGTCAAACTTTTCATTACCTGATGGGACACACATAGTGTTGTAAAAATGTAAGTGTTTACATAGCTTTATTTTAATTTTAATTGTCTGTTCAGTATCCCTATAAAATAATTTATTTTGTGGTGCTTCTAATTAAATGATAAAAAGCAGTTGCAAATGTTGTATACAATAAATATCACCACTACTCATCTTTGCACCAATAAAACGTTAAAACACTGTTTTTCTACCAAATTATATTGTAATATATAATTATTATATTAATATTTAACTTACACTGTAAAGGATTCCGTGACCTCTCGCGAGATAGCGCTCTGGAGTGTGGATTTAGTATCCATTAAGTATGGCGTTATTTACTGCCAAATGTCGAGAGCGCATTTTTGTAGCGTGAAAGTAGATTAATATAATACGCGAGCGCGAATCTCCCCGCTCGCACGCAGATTTCCTTTGCTCTTGCACAAAATCGGACGTGCGCTCTCGGATATACGCTGCTCTCGCGCACTTAAAACGTGTCTCTCTCGCTCAAGTATATGGCAAGCCGAAGGGTTCAGAATTACGCTGTTGATTAAACGCGTTTACAGCCAAACGCCGTCAAACACGGCGTTTTAAACTATATTTGCGCCGCAAAATACGCCGTTGTGATTATAAACGCCGTAAAAATCGCGCGAAAATACGTCAATGACGCCGTATCTGACGGCGTTTTAGTGTGCATGAAAAGCGCAGCTTTTTACGCCGTTCATTTTGACATATGACGGCGTAAAAAACGCCGTTTTGGTTGCACAGAACGCGCGTCATTTACGGCGTTTTCCTTGTAGTATAATGAGCCACGCCCACTGATTTCCACAGCCAGTAATATTGACCTGTTCTCACCCAATCAATGATGAACAGAACCAGACCAGACTAATTCACCACGGATCGTTTTAGCAGAAGAAGTGCCTGTGAACTGATAGGAAATATTTATGTACAAAGTAACTTTATCTCTGCTAACACTGAACATAGGCCGATTCCATGTCTTTATCATACTTT
>JAUZSZ010000075.1:238718-250777 GCA_034780575.1 Labeobarbus marequensis | reverse complement strand
CCTACAATTATCAGGACATTCTGCAGCTTAATGTAAAAATCATTTGTTCACCAACTGAAACTCAGCAGAAGCTAAGTGATGTGACAGGACAACGACCCCAAGCACAGAAGTAAACAAACCAACAACAGAATGTAAAATGCAATGTTTTCAATGGGGAAATATAAATACTGTATATCATTACTATGCAATCTGGTAGTAGTCTAATATCCAGATAATATCCAGATCCTGTTCATTAGGATCATTGACAAAAATCAGTTTATGAAATTAACGATAATTTACTTTATGATGTCTCTTGAAGTATCACAATAAATCTACAAGCAGAGAGAAATATGTAGGCTACTAATATAAATATAAGTTGCAACTATATAATGAAGGAAGATAGTTTAATACCTCTCACAAAAAAGTACTGTGGCAGTATAGTGCAGTCACAGTGATGGGTCAGATGTTAATACCATGGTACATATAGGATGATAAAAACCACATTGCAATACCATGCCACTTTTTTGGTACATTTTTTATGTGACATGTATAATGTAAAGTGTGAAGAATATAGGTGGCTTGAGTCTATGTTTGGAAATATAGTAATAAAAAACGATCTGGGGCCCCTGCTACCCACCCACCCACCTTACAGGCCGTTCCCTTCCAGCTTTGTGAGGTCCCCTAGAGGGGTCCCTAATGCTAACCCCACTTGTACTAATCTAAACTTTTATGTTCCCCCTAAAAATCCTAGAGTGTGCATGTGAAGTTAGGTACTCATCTAACCAGCGCTCATGAAGAGATGTTCCATATTTTTAGCATATCCCCTTGGGGTTTTTCATTTCACTATACCCTGCTTCTGGCGTTTTTAAATGCAAGACCATTAGACATACTTTGTGATTTGGTAAATTAATTATTCTGACATCTTTGTGAACCGGTTTGACAGATTTGAATGGAGAATTGTTTATTATCCCAAAAAAGTGCAGATTCAAAGGTACCTAACTGATCAAGATTCACTTGTGAACTGGATGTCGCTATGACCTATGCGCCAGGATTATCAGTGTTATTTGAAATGTTAATTCAAATAAGTTAGTTAATTCAATTGAAATGTATTGAATTAAAAATAAACAAAAAACAATATTTATAGAGTTTGGTTACTGTTTATGGCATACATTGTTGTGATCACTGATCTATAATAGAGAAGATTATAGATCAGTGGCTGTGATAATGAATGTTTAGAAAGTTTAGAGTGTTCATTGCCAAAAAGGGAACATTTTAAACATCAAGTAATTTATTCTTACATATCAGAGAGTAATGATGCATTATTACATATTGTATATTTCTCAGCTCTGAAATATAGGTGAGATAAATATATAACTTGTATCATTTTTACAATTTAACATACATACACAGTGTCACATTTCAATCTGGAAAACCTGCAGTTGTCTGTAACCTGTTTCAGTCAAAATCATTTTGCTGCCCTCCACAATAAACAGCATATTCAAGTTATTTTCCTTTTATGTATTTGCCACATAATACAGCTGTCTTATAGAAACCACAGATTCAATGTGATTAGCACAGTCTGTAGTCATAAATCACCTCATAAATCACTTCAGGTATAGTAGATGTCGGGTCACAGAAACACTCTGTTTGGCTCATATGCACAGCCCCCTTTCTGACCCTGCATTCAGCTCATCCTTCTTCAGTAGAGAAAGTCGTCTCCGGTGGCTGTGGGTTCCTCTGGTTTCTTAGTCTGTATTTTAGGCAGGTGAATTTTACTGGAGGCTACTACAAGAATGTTAGCTCCGTGTGTTACAGCGCTGGCAACGCACAACCAGAAGGAGAAACCAAGATTCTCCTTAAGGATCACAAGGGTAAAAAGGCTTTCGTGGTAGTTAGCCACATGTTCCGTGAGCCGATGGCACTGGATTGCTGCAAGGAAACAAGCAAAGCCCATTGCACTGAACAGAGCTGAGAGAAGGGAATAAAAGAGTGGACATATGATTAAAAATCAAAAGAAGCAATGAATCACAGTTTGTTATTGTTAATTTTCTTGATATATGGCTGATTATCCAAAGGCGTGGACAGAACATTGTATTTTAGATTATGTGTAATGCTGACTTACCTGCAATGAAATTCCAGATGTAGAGGCCAAAAGGTCCTTTAATAGACTGGTAAGGAACTTTTCTGGCATTATATATACAGAAAGCTAAACTGACTACTGCAAAGCCAATAGCAATGAAAAGAAATAAAATAATGATCATGTGAAGACCACTGTTGATTTTTTTGATGAGCTTTGGGAAAACTGCAGAATTTGTGAGAAAGAGACAAAGAGACAGAGCTTAGGTCTCACAAAATTGGAATTATATATATATTTAAATAAAAGCATAGATCGATTGTTAGTATATTATATGTACAGAGATATGTAAACTGTACTATGTATGCACACTATATACATACACCACTGTTCAAAAGTTTGGGGTTGGTAAGATTTTATAACGTTTTTCTTGTGTTCACTCAAGCTGTATTTTTTAATCAAAAACACTGTCAAAACAGTAATATTGTGAAATATTATTGTAATGCTGTTATAATATTGTGAAATACACAAATTAATTTCTAATTCATTCATAATTCAGTAATTCATTCCTGTGATGACAAAGCTGAATCAGTCAATACTACAGTTGAAATGGAAATCTTGTAACATAAATTATAAGATAAATATCTTTATAGTACATTTTGATCAGTTTAGTCTGTCCTTGTATGAAAAAGCTAATACCTAAATTAAGACCTTATTAATGTCTTTAAAAAATATTCCTGACCTCAGACTTTTTGAACAGTAGTGTACAGGCCTGTAGTATATTTGTCATGGCAAAAATAAATAAATAAATAAATAAACAAACATAAGCACATAAATACCAAAAACTAATGCATGTGCCTTATAAATAAATAAAAGGTTTAACAAATGTCTAAAAACAATAACATAAACAACAACATAGGCATAGGCTAGCTGTAAAACCCAAAACCTGTTCTAACCACACAGTGCATTAAACAACTGTGTTTTGGGTATAATACAGGTACACAATGAATGTTTAATCAGAGTTGAATCTACACGTTAGTGCTCTTACTGTATATTTTGGAGCGGCGGATCCCGAGCCCGCATCTTCGTGTTTTCCCGCCTTGAAAAAGGCCGTAGTAAATGTGTCCCGTGAACTGCTCGAGCTCTGGACTAGACGCGTTCACCAGATCCACTCCTGTCTGACACAATGTGGTTCCGGTGATCCAGCGTTCCGTGGCCAGTGCCACAACCAGAAGTACAACAGAACCGATGCTGAGTATAGAAGCGAAGGAGAACACGATCTGTTTCCAGAGAGTTGGCATTTCACTACTCACCCCATTCCTCCTATAAAAAGCAAGGCGCAAAGTAACACGACCCCGCGCGGTGTCCGCCTCTCTCCGCTACCGCGAGCCAACTCTGCGGTAACGTACGATGAAGTTTAAAACTTAATCACAAACAGCATACCGGTTTGCAGTATATTTGAGGTAAGTGCACCAATATAATCTAAACACCCTGATACTAAACTGAAGAACGCTAGATAGACAGCGTTAGGGAAAAAGCAGGAAACCAGATATAAAGCGGTCAGCTGGATCTCCTTATACCACCTAACGAAACCTTATACAGTTTACTTGCCTTTTCTTGGTTTGGTTGCCAGAGGTTTCCGCGCGCGTGCACACACACACACACACACACACACACACACACACACACGTTCAACTAGTGCAAGCGCATTGTCAAGACTTGTACTTACGCACATAAATCAAGGTGCTGTAACCAGAATTTTTATTGGATGTTCTTTGATATAACAGTTAATCAAATATCGCCGGCTCCTTAACATCAGAATCTTATAGGTCATAAAAATTAGTGGTTCAAAATGTTAAATGTCATTTCAGCCGAGACTACTGGGTCATTGAGCATTAAAATAAAGAAAGGAAGGGGAGGGTTTGATAGGAACGATTTAAGTCACTGTAGCATTAAATGGGCCAATGACTTGGAAATATCAACCTGCATCGATTCTGTTTTATTTGGTGCAGAACTGGGGGTCGCATAAAAGAACCACGCCTTTATTTTGCCCGTTGGCTCAACTTGAAACAGACTTCAGAACCATGGACAGTAGCCTGCTTTGGTTCAGGACTATGGACAGCTCAACTCGTTCAAGAATTCTGATGCACTGCAAACAGTACTAATTTCAGCCACTAGAGGGACATATCTTACTGTATTATTGAGTTGAGCTCTGTGCCACTCAACTATACTTGTGATAATTACACGAACCATAAATAAACCAAAAACAAACAAACAAATACTTGTTAAAATTTAGCATAAATGTATATAACTATTTCTATGTAAGTTGATAATATACCAGTTAGTTCTGGTCCTCAAATTTAGTGTCCTGGCACTGGGGTTGCATTAGTTAGTGCACTTATTGTTAGGTTGTGTCAGGAAGGGCATCCGGTGTAAAAGCTGTGCTAAAATGGTTGTGTGGATACTTCTGCTGTGCAGATGAAGAAGGGAGAGGGATATTTCTGTTCCTCAAATTTTATTGGCCAAGTGGCGTTTAAAATTTTTTGATATTTACTTTAAGCACAGGGATGTTAAACTGTTCACTGCTTTGCTCTGCTTGTCTGCGTTAACGCCACATCAATATAACATCCAAAGAACCACAAATATGTGAAATTACATCATTAATATGAGAAATAAATTCAACACTAAAAAGCAACACAATAATGTATCATAAAAGACACAATATAAACTCAAAAATGATTTTTGCCTCTTTTTCAGTTTAATTAATTAGAGCTAAAGATATGATTTTTGAACATTTTGTAACAACTAAATTTCATTGAGTTCAGTCTGCCCAATATATTTAAAATTGAAGTTTGCATAATTAATTTGTGTTAAAATTTCATATCAACAAAAACTACATATCATTTTTGTTGACATAACTAACTGGGCAGTGGATCTGTAGTTCCAGAATGCTTTACAAGGGACTGTACTAGGAGAGTACATTTAGAGATTAAGTGTTATTTTATGTGTTTTTCAGTAAAGGGACATGTTCAGTTATGTTGGATGTTTAGAGGATTTTTTTTTTTTACACTACACAAATTTAAAATTAATGTGTCCACAAAATCCTTAATAACAAGTAGATAAAAAATTTTCAGCATATTCAGCATAATACAATGCCATAGAGGACTATTTTCCAATGACAGAGATCAATTAACCTCAATAAACTTCAGTTTAATTAAAATCTAGGAACTATTTCGACTGACCAAATCTTACAAATGTTGATGCTCAGATGAAATGACAAAAATGTTTGGGGGTAGGGGCCATCCTACCATACCGTGATTAGTATGCATATTCATCTTCCTACTAAATATTAGTATGTGACTATTAGGTTCACTATTTCTAAACTTAATGCAATTTTGTCAGCTCGTGTCCATGATTTAAAATACTCACATAAACAAACACAAAACAAAATAGGGTGTCAGTCAACCTGCTTGATTTGTTTTCATGATTAGTCTCTCAAGTATTAAGGATTTTAAGATTTAGCTGATGTTATGGTATTACAGGCAGTACTAGAAAGAAAGGTTGCACGGATCTCTTGGTCTCAAAACACGTCTTCAATCCATACATGTATTGATGAAAACTTCTTGTGAAGAACACCAATAAACAAAATGTTAGCTTTACTGTCAGGCACATATACAATATATGTTCCTTGTGGTCAAAGAGTCTTGTTATATTGATTGAAGAATGGAAGAAGAATACTGACCAGCTAAACTGCAGCGATGCTCATTGAGGCAACTGTGAATATCAAATGACTACTGTTGTGGTTTTGGACAGGCTTATAGACTTAATGCATTCTGGAATGTTTTAAATGTTTATAATGCAGTTATGACTGGACTTGAGTTATGACAGCTGCCTTTATTAATGTAAACATCTTTTCTATATAATCTTGATCACTCTTTCTGCTTTACTAATATATAATTCTCCGTTCATATTTCTTTTGAAGTATTTATCATCTTCTGCTCAGTGTAACATCACTCATTTCTGCTTTCTGTTTTACTAAATCTCCTCTTTCTTTTCAGTTCTCAGCCTCACATTTTCTCTTTCTTCTCTCTCCTTCTGTTTTTGCTTTCTTCCCAACACCAATAAGCTTAATGAGATTTAAAGTGCTCTGTAACCTAGTTAATCAGATTCATCGTTTTGATTAGACAGTCAGTTTAGCATCTTAACATTTCTTAATCTCTTTGTTTTTCTGGAGAATAGTCAGGATTGCATACTTTTCAGACTGACTCTGTAGCTGTCTGCATTAGAATTCGCACAAATAAGTTAAACATGCATTTCCTGTCATGTTTGTCTTTAGCATGAAATTGCCCTATAAAAGATACCATCAGAGTTTGCTGTTTATTTATTTATTAAATAAGCAAACGTATGCATCACAAGGCATTAAGATGTTCAACTGATTAACAGATGGTGAACGTTGTGTTCTGGAAGAAATGTTATGAATCTGTGTACACTACAGTATACATCAGGGATGGTCAGCGCTGGTCCTGGAGGTCCACTGTCCTGGAGAATTTAGCTCCCGCCCTAATCAAACACACCTTCCTGTCCATTTCAAGTAATCCTGAAGCCTTTGATTAGAATTTTAAGAGACTTCAAGGATGGGGCTAAACTTAAGATTTACAGACCAGAGCCGACCATCACTAATGGAATGACCTTTTGCTGCACTGTAATGGACAAAACAAAAATCTAGTGGACACACAAACACACACACAACTCTGTGGCCAAACAAACAAACAAAATTGCACTGTACTCTCTAATACTAATACTGAAATGCTGTACTCTCGGCAATTAGGGTGCCAAGCACAACAGAGGGAAAATAAGTAGCTAAGCATTGCATCAGGGCAACTGCAACAATAAGTAATTAAAGACATTTAAAAATGATTTTTGTTAAGATTGCTGAAAAATCATAAATACAATCACTAGTAATATGATTTAATTGTTTATTATTTTTTACAATTGGTGGCTGTAAACAAATTGATATGGTGTGGTCATTGCGAGGTAACAATGACACATATTGGTATAGCTGAGAGATATAGCTGATGCAGTTTAGCATCATACCATCAAATTCATTCATGTGGAAAATGAAACTGAAGTTTTGTAGAAATAATATCAATAACATTTTGCCAGCATGGTCTGAAGATGATCTGAATTGAATTTGGTGAAAATCAGACCACTGGTTCGCGAGGCGTTTCAAAAAAATAGTTTTTCAAAGAAAATAAAAATGTCAGATGATTTGACTGATTATGGCATAATTCTCCAATCTCAGCATTATACAAGGAATCTGTCATGACAATAGACAAAACTGATCAAAAGCTATAAATATATTTTGAAATAGCATCATGCCACAAAGTGGCACTGCACTAAAACATCAGTACCTCCAAGACTATACCTTCAGAGTACCTTCAGGAAAGGATGATAAAATGGTTATCTATGATCTAAATGCAGCAAAAGTTTATTAAAGAAAGACAGACAAAGATAATCCAACCAGGAACAGGGAACACAATCCAGACAGGGAGCAGGATTGAAAACAGCAAATACAACAACTTAAACCGACTGACTAAAACACACGACTTATATAGTGAGCACCAAACTAGTAAATGACACACAGATCGTAATAGGATAATGGGAAATGTAGTTTTTTCAGAATAGTAAAGGACTCGGGAGGAGTACCCCCTGGTGGATGAACAGGGCACACCAGCTGATGGTCGTGAGATAGCCCCCCCAGTTCGTTTATAAAACGTTTGTCAACAAACACACTTGAGAAACTCCGTTGCTGCCCCGGAAAAACAAACTGCATCCACTGTTCACGTAATGATGGGTTCTTCGGGAAGCTGAACAAGGTTATCTTTCCCTCACAACCAAAAACACACTTCTTTAGAGATATTCTTCCCGAGCGAGTCCCGTGAAGTGCAGCCGAATGAAGCGCCTTGATGGGCACGCACTTGCTCTGCTCTGGTCGATGCGTGCACGGGCGCATTCTTCCGGGAGAAATGCTCATATAAGGAGTTCCACCTTTGTTTACATCATGAAGAGCCATGATCGGAAAAAAAACTCTCCGAAACTTGTATGAACCCAGAAGTAAGATTTTGGCCACAGAAATACTCTGTTATACGTCCAAATTGTCTTTTGAAACTTTGTCCATGCTTAGCATGAGAATCCAATTCTTTAACAGTGTAAACAACTCTGAATGGATGAAACAGCATTGTACCCCCCTTTAAGGAGCATATTCCAGATGCTCCTCAAAGAGTTACAGAAATCTAGAAGGGAGGTGGAGCGGATGCGGATCGGGGGAACTATGGTGGGCCCGGCTTGTGTGTTAAAATAAGGCCTGGAAACAGAGGTAGACCATGGAGCCAGGGAGGAGCCGGCAGAGCAAGAAGCCAGGGCAGAGCAGAAGACCACCAGGGCAGAGCAGATGGGATTGAGGATCCCCACGATGGAGCAGAAGACCACCAGGGTGGAGCAGATGGAGCTGAGGACTACTTCAGCAGAGTTGATGGTGCAGGGGATCACCAAGCCGGATCAGGTGGGAAGTTTGGCACCAACACAGGACTGAACTCTGGGGCTTGAGCTAGCTCTGGAGCAGATTCATAGAAAAGAGCAGGCATTGGAGTGGACTCTTGGACTGGAGAAGTCTCTGGAGTGGACTCATGGACTTGATCGGGCTCTGGAGCAGATTCATGGACTGGATCGGGCTCTGTAGTGAACTCATGGATTGGAGTGGGATCTGGAGTGGATTCATGGACTGGAGTGGACTCATGGACTAGAGCGGGCTCTGGAGCGTATTCATGGACTGGAGCGGGCTCTGGAGCGGAATCATGGACTGGAGCGGGCTCTGTAGTGTATTCATGGACTGGAGCGCGCTCTGGAGTGGGCTCTGGAGCGTATTCATGGACTGGAGCGGAATCATGGACTGGAGCGGGCTCTGCTGCCTCAGAAGAGTGCATAGCTCAGACACACAAAATGGTGACCACCGTTACTGGAAGGGCAGCGGAAGGTGTGAACCTCTGAGAATGCTGTGTTGAGAGCACCAAGGTCCTCGGAATGCCTCCTGCTCACACCGACATCAGGGGTGGATCCGCCACACTGGACGAGGTTGCCTAGGCAATGCCTTACTAGCTTCAAGTGTAACATACATGACGGCCGGGAACCCTGATGTGGCATCCATGATGGCTGAGGACTGTGGCATGATATCCATGACAGTTGGAGACTCTGGTGTAGAGGCCATGTTGGCTGGAGGCTCTGGCATGGTAGTCATGACGGCTGAGAACTCTGGCATGGTGGCCGTGACAGGATGAGGCTCAGGATTGGCAGGCATTTTGCAGAAAGGCTCAGGAGTGGAAGACAATACAAACACTGGGCTCGTGATCCTCAGTGTAGGGCATTCTGGAATCCATGGACAGTCAAACTCCTTGGCCACCAGAGCTTGCCGCCTACTGCAACCTTCCAAAAAATGTTTAGGGTAGCGTCCTCCTCAACCTCCCCTACGGAGATCCACAAAACTGCAGGATAAAGTCAATAAACTGTGCCAGGGTCCAGCTAGGGTCTTCTTTTCAGAGGCTAATATCTGGATCAAGTTAACTCCAGAAACAGGCACAAGGTGGCTATACAAAAGGAATTCCTCCACATAAGTCTCAATATTACGACCATTTTGAAAAATTTAACAAAGTTTGCTCAATGGATCACAGAGAGTACCTGCTGAGTTAATTTTGTGGTTTGGTTTTGCTGCTAGATCCATTTTCTGGTGAGTCATTCTATTATGATGGTGGCAAGAGCAAGATGAGGGGAGGATCTAAATGCAGCAAAATTTATTAAAGAAAAACATAGACAAATATAATCCAACCAGGGACAGGGAACACAATCCAGACAGGGAGCAGGAATGAAAACAGCAAATACAATGACTAACACCGACTGACTAAAACACATGACTTCTATAGTGAACACCAAACTAGTAAATGACACACAGGTGGAAGAAATTAGATCATAATGAGTCCAAGCAATGGATAATGTGAAATGTACTCCATGAGAGAATGGTAAAGAACTCAGGAGGACACTTTATCTATGCTAAAGATATAGCCTCATGTCTATTTTGGCATTTGTTTGCACGTTATTCGAGAATGGTTCAAGTTGAATTTGAATTTCATATTTTTGTGTCAGCATGATCTGAAGATGATCTGTTTCAAAAAAGTACGTTTTTAGGAAAATGTAAAATTGTCGGAAAAAGTTTGAAAAATCGTTTTGACCCAAGGAATCAGGGGAAAAAAGAATTCTGAGCCCTTTGAAAATTATATAGCATGAATGTAAGTGCAAATTTGAGCTGTTGGTGGCGCTAGATATTCTGAGTTAGAGACTCCAAATTTGCTGTGGTTAATGTTGACACTGTCCACTATCTGTACACTAAATTTCATATCTTTGCAGAAAGTGTTTCTATGGGCTGCCATAGACTAAAGAGCAGGAGATGTAGAAGAAGAAGAATGCTAATGGATACAATAAATGCCTATACACCTTTTGTGCTTGGCCCCTAAAAAAAAAAAAACTAAATCCAGTTAAACAGCTCTAAAATGAAACTTTCTTATATGCTCATAGTTCAGTCATGAGGGTGAATAAATTATGACAGAATTTTAAAATTTGACTGACCTATCCCTTTATGTCAGGCTCATGTCAGTTTAGGGTATGCACTTATACAATATTAAAATGGACAAAGATAAAATGGTTCACAAAAGCAAAGTACTCTCAATGTGCAGGCATACAGCAACACTTAAAAACCACCACAAAACCCACCCCACCACACACCGATCATACTATTATGGACCCTAATGGTCACTTGGTCGAGCAGATGAGGTTGTCTGCACGGTCAGCAAAAATCCAGTGGACAAACTTCATTAGGCTGGCATCTTAGTCCATTAGTCTACTCTCGATTTCAGTCTGTGTTGTTCTAAAAGGCCTTTTTAATACTGATAAATCTTTTTCTAGAATGGTGCGCAGTTATCCTACACAATGGCAGTATTTGATCTATCTATCTATCTATCTATCTATCTATCTATCTATCTATCTATCTATCTATCTATCTATCTATCTACCAACATAACCAATGGATAGCAGTGAAGCATTTGAGCTCAGAAGTGAAAACAAGTATACAATTTTAAAGGACTCTGTTTCTCTTTAAAACGGCAAAGTGATCATATGTCCATAAATGAAGGAATGAGTCACTTCTGAAAAGAAAGACCAGTGAGTCAGCATCTCTATCTCTCTCACAAACAGCCTGCAGATGATGAGTAAGGACCTATCGGTATCAAAAACCTGCTCTGATTCATGAATAATTGATCAAACACAAGGTAGCTACACTGACACAACATATATGCCCCCTGCATAACAAGCACTTGCCTACATGTGTCATATGGAAGTTTGTCACAATAAAATGAGAAAGCAAAACCACTTGAAGGTTGGAAAGGCCAAGATGTCTACCCAGTTGCCATAATTGTGTTAGAAGAAAACAATATCAAAAACAGTGTATTGGGTGCCTGTTTATTGTGGGTCATACACACATGCGCACACACACACACTCCTAAGATGATTCTGATGCAGCAGCCAACACATCATTGAAGAGCTGCAACATTTTAAACTCTATTGATTAACGTGTGCATGAGAGGGCAGGCAGAGCAATAAGTTTTAAATTCATGTCAGTAGCCCTTGGCAACACAGAAATGACTGAGCTGCTGAACTGCTGCAAGAGACGTGACACCGTCCAAAATCCTCCACTTAAGATAATGAATATTGCAATTTCTCCTCCTAACAAGGGCAGTTCTAATGCAAACTCTCATTGGATTTCTCGTAAGCACACGTCAGCTGGACTGGGTGATGTCCAGCACCTGTATACCAAGAACATTTGGTCAAAACAACCTTGATATTGGCAGCTGGGAAACATAGGGAAAGTCAGACAGAGTATGGCAAGCCACTTCATCATCATCTT
>JAUZSZ010000075.1:99577-110082 GCA_034780575.1 Labeobarbus marequensis | reverse complement strand
TATATATTTAGACTTAGTACAAATGTTTTTGAAAAAATAAATATATAATATAATAAATATATTATATGAAATCAAAAGTTAAGGTTTGCTCCAAACCATAAATACAATGTGAGAAAAATGTAATTTATCTCATAGAGTATTTTTAGTTGGTTCAAAGTTAAATTTTTTCAGTGTACAGACTTCTGAATAATCCATAATATGATATGATATGGCCTGATATGGAGGTAAGATCTAGACTCTTTCTCCATCCTGATGTTCATTGATAATAAACCCAGATGTCATTCTCTCCTGCTGAGATTGCAATGGCATCTCTTTGAAGTCTCACAGCTGTTAGACATGAAGAGCCACGTGAGCAGTAGAGACAGCCGATGATTCCCATCATGCAAATATGACTGCATGGTGAACACATCTGCAAATCTGAGACACTGTGGAGCCTGCAACAGGAGTTCCTTTAGAATTAAAAATGCAAATCAGGTGTAAATCAAAATTAATCCGGGACAGACGACTGATCCAGGTGTCTTTTAAGACATGATGAGACAAGCTGGCCGAGCATGTGCACGAATGCAAAATTGGATGGACAGATGTGAAAGCGAGCGGAAGATGCAATAAATGCAAGAACACACTTGGAAACCTTCCTTGGGTCTATGTCAATAAAGGTTTGTCAATGTGCCAAACCACTTCAGGAAAAAATCTAAAATGCATTGAACTTCTCTCTTGCTGTTCATCTAGTGCTCTTTATATATATAAGTGTTCAAAATTTTGAGGTCAGGGAGATTTTTTAAAGCAAGTATGCACTAAATTGATCATAAGTGAGAGCAAAAAAAACATTTATATTGTTCTAAAGATTCTAAAAGTTCTAATGTTCTAATAATGTTCTAAAATGCTGCTCTTTTGAAATTTCTACTCATCAGAGAATTCTGAAAAATATAAATATCATGGTTTCCACAAAAAATGAAGCAGCACAAATCAAATCAGCATATTAGAATGATTTCTGAGGGATCATGTGACACTGAAGACTGGAGTAATGATGCTGAAAATACAGCTTTGCATCGCAGGAATAAATTGCATTTTAAAATATATTCAAATAGAAAACAGTTGTTTTAAATGCTAATAATATTTCATAATATTACTCTTTTTACTGTACTTTTGATCAAATTAATGCAGCCTTGGTGAGACTTCTTTTAAAAATATGTTAAATATCTTACCGACCACAAACTTTTGAACAGTACTGTATATGCATCATATAGTAAGTGACACCTACGGGTTCAATGATGGCAGGCTCTCCTTTCTGCCCTTTCTCTCCTCTCAGTCCATCCACCTTTGGAAACACAAACTCAATTTAATTCAATCCAGATCCAATGTATATCAGTGTAAACACAACATGGATTAGAACAGTTGCAGGTAATAAATAAAACAAACAATTGCAGCCAAAAATGAACTATAGTTCTCCCTCATGTTGTTCAAAGCCTGTCTGAAACACAAAGTGAGGAATCATATTGAAAAGAGTAGAAAGTACATTCTCCTTTTGTGTTAAATGGGAAGAAAAAGTAAGGCATACAGGTTTGGAACAACATGAAAAAGAGCAAATGCTCATTTTTTTGTGGGCGGAGCTGGAGATCACCTGTCCATAGATCTCATCAGTCTCTGCAGGCAGCGCTTTGTCGCCGTCGGTGTACAAGTCGTCGTAATCATACATCTTCTCCAGTTCTGCGTCGGTGTAATCCGTGATGGACTCCTCCTTGAATTTGTCGATATCGATGGAATCTGCCTCTCCACCGATTCCTCCCTGTCCTCCTGTGGCAATAGACCCCGCCCCCACGCTGGCCCCAGCGCTGCCGGATCCGCCCCCAACTGAGCCACTCGAAGAAACAGACCCGCCTCCAACGGAAACAGAACCGCCCCCGACAGATACAGACCCGCCTCCAACAGAAACAGATCCACCCCCTACAGACACTGAAGTGCTGCTGCTGCTGCCTCCTCCTCCTTCCACGGTGTAATCTCCTTCTCCGTATCCTTCTCCATATCCCTCTCCATAGGTCAGATCAATACCCTCGCCGTACTGGGTATCATCATATCCTCCATCAACCTACACATCAGACATACAGTACACAAGGCTTCAGACATCATAAGCATTTATAACTCAATGTTTGTGTAAATAAAATAAAATAAAATAAAATAAATGATTTAATTCCTAAGTTCAGTAAAATCCACTTCAGTAAAATAGGATATCTATACTATCTATACTAAACAATGCAGTAATTGCAGTAATAAGAAAAACTTATGAAAGATATTTAAAACACAGTTAAAATAAAATAAAATAAAATAAAAAATTATTATTAAATGTTACCAATAAAATCTATTATATCTGAATTAGACTGGATCCCTGAGTTCAGTAAAATCCACTTTAGTAAAATAGGATATTTATGCACTGTTATACTAAACAATGCAGTGATTGCAGTACTAAGAAAAACTTGCAAAAAAAGTAAGATATTTTAAACATATTTAAAATATATAAAAAATATACAATTAAAAAATAAAATTATAAATAATATAAAATAAAATGTATTTAAAAAGTTATTATTAAACGTTACAAATAAAATCTACTATATCTGAATTTGACTGGATCCCTGAGTTCAGTAAAATCCACTTCAGTAAAATAGAATCTTAATACATTATACTATACATTAAATATTTCTATATGACTGAATCGATTCTCACTTGAAAGTGAAACTGTGTGCGATAACCAGTTCCAACTAAACTCACCGAGGTAGAGCTAGAGCTGGAGCTGGAGCTTGAGCCAGTACTGGCTCCAGAGCTGGAGCTGGAGCCGGAGCCGGAGCCAGAAACAGAGCCAGAGGTTCCATTGTGAATGACTGTGACGGATGAGTGCACTCTTCCACTTCCTCCTCCTCCTGATGATGATGACGACGATGATGATGATGTGATGATCCGCCTGTCCAGATCTCCTCCCAGTCCCAAATCCACCTCACCGCCCAGTCCGATATCCACTTCTCCGCCAGTGCCTGTGCCTGTGCTAGTGATGGTGATGGTCCGGGAGCCATCAGGCCGTGAGGTCGACTCGTCATAGTATGTTTCATATCCGGTCTCGTATCCATCGTAGCCGTCGTACGGTTCCTCGCCAGTAGTCGTGGTAGAGCTGGAGGATGAAGAGGAGGAGGACGAGGAGCTACTCGAGGAACTGCTGGAGCCACCTGTTCCACTAGTGATAACCGACGTAACCACACGACCGCTATCCGGAACAGACACCTGGTAAACACAGGAAATAGTCTCTTTTTTAGAATAAAATGAATGATTTGATTCAGTTTCAATTCATCTGATCCCAGTTAGGAATATTTATGTTACAGTGTTATTGTTTTAAGATGTAAAAAAATGGTCAGCAAACTAATGAACTATCGATGGTAATTTTTAGCAATAGTCCTGCTCCACATTTTTTATTAATTTAATATATATATTTTTATTTGCAAATATGCCACATTATAGAACAAAAATAGATTACAAACATAGTTTAAAGTTGGATTTAGAAATCAATGTGAAATTTTAATTTCTTCACCTAATCCTAACTATTATGAATTATTTAGTTATAATTACATTTTTGGTAATTAAAATAAAGCTGACATAAAATATTAAAATATTACATAAATATTAGATAAAACATAAAAATGAAAACATGAAAATTAGAAATGTTGCTTTGGCAACTCATTGAAATAAAATAAATTGAAGTTGAAGTAGTAAAATTAGTAAAACTCTATAATAAAAATTAATTTAAAAACTATAATAAAATAAATCTAAACAGAAATATTTAAAAAACAAAAACTAATAAAAATGAAAAAAGCACATGCTAAAATTACTAAAACTTAAAGAAAAATTAAAAAGTAAACTGAAAATATAAAAATAAAACCTAATTCAAAATATACATAAAAAGTATTGAAATAATACTGACCGTTAGGTCTTCAGTTTCGGGTCCAGTCATTTCATCGGTTGTCGTTTCTTCTGTCTTTTCAGTATCCATGTCCTCATAGTAGGGATATTCATAATAGTAGTTGTCATCCTCTGTGTTCTGAAAGGAAATGTTGAATACTATGTGTTACTACATATTAAAATACTATATTATCACCAATGTTCCAGAAAAAAATATATGGTACCTTACAGTTAGTTACTAATAAGAATAAGAGTGTGTTAGCATGCATTTATTCATTTTTGGCTTTCTTAGTTCTTTTGTAAGTGCATATGGGTAGCTGACAATATTCCACGTAGTCTCATGGAATGAGATCATACACACTGCATGCATAATAATTATGTTACCAAAATGCTGTTTAAACTCGTTTCAGATGGAAAACAGCACATCCCACCACATTTAAAGCTGCACAGGGATCCATTTTGGCAATATGAGCAATACAAAAAACGAATGATTTCTGAGCCTGAGGACATGAATATGAGTTGAGAGTCTCTTAAGAGACTTTCAAGCATAGACATCTCGCAATTATGGTAATTATAAGATAGCATATATCATGAGTGCAACATATGTTTACATTATTTGATTTCCTAACAACTTTAACAAAACAGCACAACCATCCGTGATTATTCTATCTTCAAATTCATATTCAAGTGAGATATATATAGTGTGTGTGTGTGTGTGTGTATATATATATATATATATATATATACATATATATATACACTGTATATATGTTTTACGTTTATTGCAAAATGGGCAGCCGCTAAAGTTTTCTTTTAACACAATTTGCTTGTTATGATTCTCTGATTGGTGGAAATTTCTCTGCAGAATCATGGGTAATGTAGTTTTTTACAAGAAATCCCACTGTTGAACATGATTATTTAAAAATAAGTTGAAATAATGTTGATATACAATCGATTAACAACCCTTTAGCCCACAGTGGGTTGTAGTTTATAAATTATCACTCAAAATTACCTCCCATATGGAGAAGATAAATGACACTGTTGCACTCTATAATAGAGATGTTAGTACTTCCATATCAGGAGTTGATGCAGACATCAGGCCTTCAGAAAAAGCCAAATTAGCATAACTAGCATAATATTCTCAACCCAATAAAAGTCACACACACATATACTCCTCATTACAACCTAACACACATTCAGACTAGTCAGAATTACATCCAATTAATTCACAAGCTGACAAAACAATCCGTATAACTTCACAATACACAGATGACATCACCTCAAAACATTAGCTAAGCTACAAAGGCTAAAGCTAATTCACAACTGTATCACTCCATGCTATAATTCTCAGCAGCACAAATTCAAAGCGAAAGTATAAAGGGACATTTTGCACACAGCAACCTGGGGTTAGATGACAACTCATGGATTTGAACATACAGGCTTTGTGGTTACCAGCACCTATCTTTAACTACTAGGCCCTACAAACAGCTAGTTAGCAGTTTTAGTCGCTGCATACACATGCATTCAACCGCTGACCTATTATATCGCACAGAGGCAGGTAATACTTTTATTCCCGCCTTTTCCAGCTTTCTCATTTTCTTAAGTTCTGCCTCGTCAAGCTCCGTCCCTTTCTCATTCACCCAGGTGGAATTTTTCTGGAATGCAAGGCTTCGAGACACAACAGCCCCCTCTTTTAATACTTCTAAGCATTCTTGTCTGTGGGGAGCAATGGGAGTTTTCAGAGCGCTCACCAACACAGTTGTGGATAACACAGAATGAATCAAACAAACTCAGACAGATGAAACAGATGATGCTTGTGTGTACTGATTTTTGTTCAGATGTATGACGTGTCTCAGTCATATTGCAGAGGGATTTCCAGCCACTTCCTAAAAAAAAATAAAAAAATAAATAAATCAAACAAAGCGGCTTTGATTACCTGAGAGGTCTTTCTCCTCCTACAGGGGATGTTGAGTTGCTCAGACTCCTCCTGTCTTCCTCTCTGTCGCTCCTCCTCTTCCTCAGGGGAGCAGGAAGGTAGTTGGTCTGATTGCTCTTGTTCGGCAGATACTGATTAAAGGGTAGAGCTGCGCGAGGCTCTTTGTAGGACACGCGGCGGGCAGACATGTCATCCTTACGCACATCTGGCAACTTCCTATCTCCAGCGTCACCTTCAGAGTCTGTCAGAAGGACATTGAGAAAAAAAAACAGCTCTGTTTTTATCATTTTTTTCTTATTGCTATTTACTATTGTCAAAATGTATTGGGATTTGTTATTAGTATTTCATATTTTTAGGTGTTTACAGACAGAACCAGTATTCATACATTTGATGCTGCCATCTGACCATCATCCAGATCATAGCTGAATGGCTTTGAAGTGGCTGTGAGTGAAGTGCATGTATTTGAGTGCAAATATGTTTAAGCTTGTTTAAACTGATTACATTATGGTCAATAATGGCATAGTATATTAAGTTTTTGCTAACATCGACGTGCCAAAAGCTTCTTGCTGTAGTACTTCCACAGTCACGCAGTCAAATACTTTAAATAAAGTGGGACAAAAGTATCAACAGCAGAAAAAAAAATCGTCAGCTATAAATATTTCATTCATTTTTTATTGTAATTGTATTAATTTGATTAAAAAACACACAATAAACAACTTTATAATGCTACTAAGATGCGAATTTCAACAGATTTTTCTTTAATTGATAGTTTGTATGTCTTTAAATTGAATTGCTCGCAGTGTTTTAATCAGCAAGAGTCAGCTCATCACTCCTAAATTTTCACATAAACCATCTAATATTGCAGTGCATAATAAAGTTACTGGCCAGCTGACAAGTGTTTATTTTATTTTATTCACCTTAATCAAAATTAAACTTGTTGGCTTAAATTAAAATTTACATAGTAAACAAGAACAGTTAAAAATTCACTTATTGTAAAAAGGCTGCTGATTTCTGTTTTAAAAACAAAAATCAAACAATCAAAATAAAAGTGCTGGCTTATCTTTAAACTGAAAATCACACATAGACAAACACACACAAATATAATGTATGGGTTAGAAGCTTCTTAGTCTTATGTTTTTTTGTTTTTTTTTCGGTCACCGTTTTTAGTCTGTCCATGTCTGGATTTACTAATCAGATGCAGCTCGTGTGGAGCCTCTCACACACACACAGATGAGTGTTTAAATGTCTGCCCAGTACAACAGCTGCAGGCTCACCCCCTGTGTGTGTGTGTGTGTGTGTGTGTGTGTGTGTGTGTGTGCATAAGATATAGGAATCATGTTGGCAAAATAGGTTAAAAAAATTATATTTTCCATTCTTTGACAATTCAGTGTCTCAAATTGTAAAAAGAAAATACATAAAACAAATATATATTCACTGCCATTTTAAAGTTTTGTGTCATCTAATCTCACCAAGGCTGTATTTATTTAATATTTAATAAAAAAATATATTTTATAAAAATACAGCAAAAACAGTACTATTGTGATATATTATTATACAATTATAGATAATTAATATTTCATGACTAGTTTAAATATTGCTTGACTTAAGGTGATCTAGCATGATGACAAAAAATAAATAGAAAAGTAAGTCAATACCATCACTGTTGCAGCGAATAACTGTGTCTGGGGAGGGTGTGTTCTGTGACCGCGAGCCAAACGAGTCGAGACTGTCAAACGAATCATCACGGCCGTGCCTCGGAGGAGACAGCGAATCAGAGCGCTCTGATTCCCAGCTGTCAATGTAACCACTGTCCCTTATACTGCGCTTAGGGGAGTCTAAATCTTCATTTACACACTCCTGCACACCAAATATATAAAGAAAGAGACATAATACATAACAGCGTATTGATTATTTTATTTATCAGGCTATTTCAAAGGTTTAGTGTTCTTGGCAAGATTTGATTTACCTTTCGCATCATGGAAAGAAGCCCCTCAAACTCTTTCAGGTCAAGTGTGGGGCCGTTGTATGTTGCACAGCTGTTAGCAGCTTTACCAAGCCAGTATATGGTTATGAGCACCTAATCATTCAAAAATACAGAGAAGAATTTAAAACAATCAGCAAATATGTAAATCAAACACAAACACACATGTAAAGATTAGGAAAATAGTTCAATGTACTTACATTCTTCAGCTTTCTACTGCACTCAGAGCCCCTACAGCAGAAAAAGAGAGAAAACAGCTGTTTCTATTTAAGCAAAAGATATATACTAGCATTGAAAAGGTTGGGGTTGATAAGATTTGTTAAAGGTTTTGAAAGAAGCCCCTGATGCTCACAAAAGCTGCATTTATTTGATAAAATATCACTTATTTACTAAAATATTACTGCAATATAAAATAAGTGTTTTCTATTTCAATATATTTTTAGAATGTAATTTATTCCTGTGATGGTAAAACTGAATTTTCAGCATAATTACTCCAGTTTTCAGTGTCAAATGATCCTTCAGAAATCATTCTAACGATGCTCAAGAAACATTTCTTATTATTGTAAGTGGATATAACAGTTGTGCCGTTCAATTTTTTGTGGAAATTGATACATTTTTTCAGGATTCTTTGATAAATCGAAAGTTCAAAAGAACAGCTTTTATCTGAAATAGATTTCTTTTGTAACAATGTAAGTCTTTGCCAATGTAACACTCACTTTTGAATGGTAGTGTAAGTTCAGCTAATACCTACTTGAATAGGGCTTAGCTTTTGTTTCAATTAAACAATTCAAATCACCAATTAAACCAAAAATGTAGCTTCTTTTGCTAAAACCGCTTTTTTCAGATAGGTTAGTTAATGTGAATCTATGCTCTTAGAGAAAAAAGATGAGCTGCTGTGAATGACTGAAAGGCAAGACGTCCTATAGCCACCAAATTAATTGTTATGATTTATCCCATTCATTTTTATGCACATAATCAGTCTCCTGCTCTTCCTTATACTGTCTGTTCATGCATATACAAACACACACATACGTTAAGTTTGCTCGGATCGACGTATCCTGGAGGTCTCCAGGATCGAACAGCTGTGATCCCTTCAGTCCCAGCTCTTCGCATCCTCTCAGAAACATGGTCAGATTATCCTGATGAGAAGAAATATTTTATTATTGCATATTATGCATCTGATGCCCTCTATATGTGGCAGTTACAGTATACACTATGTTTGTGTGCGTGACAAGCTGCATGTTATCAATCTAGAGTTAGGAAAAGAATCTCATTATTATTTGAAGAACAAACACCTAAAGTTGTTTAGAATGTGTTTTAGGCAGTTTCTCTTTTACTTTTGTAAATGGCACAAAATAGCAAGCCATGATAAACTATTATGTTAATCCCAGGGTTTTTGTATCTAATTAAACTAAAGCTGTCACACGACTGCTCTTGAGCTATAACTTTAAAACCACTGATAAGCTTCACTTGATTCTCTCATTAGGGGCTGAGCTTATCTGATATTTTGACGGCATAAACATAAAATAACTACCACACACACACAGATACACGCACAAACTGGGACAGTACTGGATTTGTTCTGAGTGCCGAGACTGGCCTGACACAAACAGGCACAGAACAACACAAACACACGGAAAACAAACGAACAAGCAAACACACACTATCCACACTCACCAGCCCTGCAATGGGTGTTGGAAGTCTATTGATCTTTTTCACAAGGCCTGGTTTGATTGAACTCAGCAACCTAATACATCACATTATGAGAGAGAGAGAGAGAGAGAGAGAGAGAGAGACAGACAGACAGACAGACAGAGAAAGAGAGCGATTACATTAGAGAACCATAATATGTGGGTTGACTCATAACATCATTAAAATGACTCATGGCCCCGAAAAAAAGGTTTTAGTCATTTATTTTCATTCCTTTTTTCCTTTCTTTTTTCATACATTTCTCATTAAAAAATAAATAATAATAATAATAATCATAACAATAATAATAATATATAAAAAGTTTTTTAAATAATTATTACACTACCGTTCACAAATTTGGGGTTATACAGATATTTTTTTAAAAGAAATGAACACTTATATTTATTGCATTAAATTAAATTCAATGTAAAAGACTTTTACATTGTTACAAAAAATTCAATTTCACATAGATGCTGTTCTTTTAAACTTTCTATTTACCAAAGAATCATAAAAAAAAAAAAATCACAGTATCACAGTTTCCACAAAAAAGTTGCACAACTGTTTGCAACATTAATAATAAGCCATATCTTAGCACCAAATCAGCATATTAGAATGATTTATGAAGGATCATGTGACACTAAAGACTGGAGTAATGGCTGCTGAAAAATAAATTTTGCCATCACATGAAAAAATGACATTTTATATTAAAATAGAAACATAGTTAATTTTAAACTGTAATACTTTCCACAAATTACTTCATTTTTACTGTTTTGGTCAAATAAATGCAGCCTTGGTGAGCATAAAAATACTTCAAAAGAAACTATTACAGACTATTATAACTATTATAAAAAATATTACCGACCCCAAACATTTGAACAGTAGTGTAGTGATCATAATCAGGTGGTTTTATCCATATATCAGTACATTTATTTGTCCTCTGTAACATAAAAATTGCTAGAT